>JBBPFP010937799.1:0-15047 GCA_037974795.1 Kaempferia galanga | reverse complement strand
TAGTGCGCATTCATCAGCCTTGGATTAGCAACCACCTAGGTTATAACCAAGTAAATATTGGAGTCTTCTTACTTACTGTTTTAAGTTGTTAATGTTTTAATTATTAAGGTGTTTGTCTAACTAATCTTCGAAAGAACTAAATGAGGTTATTTGTTTTTCTTTCAAACAATTCATCCCCTTCTTATTATCGGTCAAGGGACCAACAGAAGCAACTGAGTGAATGCATAAATATATGTTGTTTGTTTTTTCTGTTTGCTTTTACATTCATCAAGTAGGCTATTAATCAATCAGCAACCTCGGAACTGGGTAGCTGAGCTTAATTCATCTCAGTAAATGATTTAGATACAAGGCATCTGAGTGATGATTTCATGAAGTCAACAAGTGACTTCCCAATTACAATGCCTTTAATATTCAGATACTCACTAGAACAGTAATTGAGTTATGCTCCAGATTGTTCAATTGGTACCAAAGGCAACTTCCCACCATACTTCTCAGGGAGTTGGCTCTCATCGATATCTGCTAGTAGTGTGGCTTTCAGCTCCTTTTTTTCAACAAAGACAAACTGCACAGGATCATGATAGTACCAGCAGATTAGTTCAAGGTACCAAGGAACAGAAAGAAATGGTGTTTCATAATAAAGAAAACTGAATCAATATTTGTAAAGATTACCTTTTTCCTAGTGTTTGGATCGAGAAATTTGTACATGATCTTCCAAACCTTCATGAAGATGTAAGGTACATGGATTAAGAACACCTTCCCCAACCTCTCTGGGTAGTAGTTCTGCAAATTGCATGATGAACTTACATTAACCGTTGATTTTTATAATATTTACAATTTCAATGCATTCATGCTATTTAATCTTCTTTATCTGTTGCACTTGGTTCTTGTATTTATATGTTTTATGCCAAGAGAAAATGAAATCACGAATGTATCTTTTATCTCCTTATTTTACAGTTTAAGCTTAAATTGCAATATAGACGTTCTTGATTAACTACTGTTCTTGGAACTTCATGGACAAGGCAGACCCATTTAGCTTTTTGTTGGACAGTTCTCAAACTTAGGAATTAAAATGTCATTGATTGCGCAAGAGAGATGAAATAAGAATATCATTTCGCTTTTAATACCTCTAGATGGTAACAAACAAGCACCAAAGTTATAGAAAGAATAGTTGTGTTTCAAAGAGACCAATATAACTTATGACGAATGAAATCACTGTAAATGGAAAGTGTGTATATAGAAAGAAAAGCAGTTTGAAAGTTTAACAAAACATTTTGACGAATGATAAGAGTAACGGTCATTTACTCGGAACGGCACTGGTAAGATGTACACAAATAATGGAGCTCCATATGTAATTTTGTGCACCTTTCTCTTCTCCACTTGGCCTTTCAACCAAGTAAATGGACCCTAAATCTAAAAAGAGTTGTAACATGTTTAGTAGCCTGACTACTAGTATTTCCCTTGCACAATGCTTAGTCAAGTAGGTGAAGCAAATCCATAGTTAATAGAGTTGATCCCTGTAAGTATAGTTTTTGTCATAAAGTTCATCCTGAAATGATAGTTTCTGTCGTTTTATTATGAGAATTTTCATCACGTACAGTTTAACTACTTGTTTTTAATCTTAGTTTCTCCTCTCATTCCTCTATGTTCTTATCTCAGCTACCATATGTTAGAGCGCACTTATAGATGGTCATTCTATCATAATAAAACAATAAATAGAATAAAACTCCTTTCTCTATATCAAAAACAGATTGAAGCATACCCTTTTCAAAGAACAGGACAAGTATCTTGTTGAAAAATCTATTTGAGAAAAGCAATCAGTTAGATCAAGACCAGGAAAACAAACCTGTAAGATGTCTATAGCTGCGAGGTATCCCCGAACATCGCTACTGGAGTAACCCCAACCATGGATGTCTGCAATACAGGTGAATTTCTCTTGGCCATTCGGCATGCTGCAGAGCATGCTAAGTTTCAGATTATCCGGTGGAAAACTTAAGAATCTAGGCATATGTAGAGGCTTTCTACTCAAATTTCATAAGAATTTTGGGTTTTGAATGAGAAACACAAGGTTACTACTCACCAGGCACAAGATTTATCGAGCATATAAGCAATGAAACCTGAAAGTTCAAGAAAACCATGATGTAAGATCATTTCAGATTAAGAAAAGAAAATAAATTTCCCTTGTTGTGTGTGACAACTTACGCTTCAACTCATCCATTTGTCTCCCGGCTGGGACATGATTAGCTACCAGATAAACAATTATAGGACGCCCTTGTTTATCAAATCCCTGTTTGTATACTTCCTTATGGGAAAGCTCGTTACGGATATCGGACTCGGAGATGAATCCGTGAGGCATCAGTGCCTTCCTCCATCGAAGATATTTTAGGAACTGTACGGATGCCTTCTCAACATCTAGATCTCGTGCACGAAGAAACCTTCTGAGAGTCACATTGTCCACGTCCTGTAATTTCAGCAAGAAGGGTAAGTTTTTGTGATCAGAAAAGCTGAGGATCGATGTAGAGAAGTTCCTTGATGACCAAATGCATCTGGAACAAACAAGGACTAAAAAGGAAAGAAATCTGCCAGTCGTCTACTTCGCCGATCGACGGCGTAGAAGTGATAGAGGTGCGACCTGGGCGTCAAGATCTTCGGCTTCGACGAGGGCCCTCAGCGAAGCAACCTTCTTCTTCTCCACGTGGTCGCTGCCGGGCAACGCGAGCTTGTCTTCCACTTCCATGGCCTCGCAGTCCGATTACTGAGGAGGGAGTCGTCCTCTTTCCTCACAACCCAAGATCAGGGATTGGTTTCCCTCCTCCTCCTCCTCCTCCTCCCTCTCTCTCTCTCTCTCTCTCTCTCTCTTCTCTCCCTCTCTGTGGCGGTGTAAGCTGAGACTTATAGGGAGACTTGTGGTGAAGAAGCAAAGATTCCAACTTCATTAAAGGACAAAGTTTCCAACAAACTCAAATAATAATAATAATTATTATTATTTTATTTTTATTTTTATTTGAATCTAATATACGCGTAAATTTAAAAGTGCAAATAGCTCCTTGCCTAACTGCCAAGGTCCTTAATTTTTTATTTTTAATATGTCGAGGTGAACGAACTATAATACTTAGGGGGTATTTGATAGACAGATTTAGAAGGTTGGAATAGGAATAAAATCTGTTTCATTTCCATTCTTGATGCTTGGTAGAAGAGAATCAGAGTCCAGATATGGGTTTGATACCCATAATTTCATAACCTAACCCCTCTAGGTTATCGCTAAACCCATTTCCATCTCAATCAAATGCATTACTATTGTCATTATCAAATATATACTAAGCGCCCCCTTAATCTATTGAATTCAATGAAATATCACAGTTGGTAATGACAGGCATCTTCAATGGTGATACTGAATTTTTAAACTTTTTTTTTTTTTTTTTTTTTTTGCCTTCGCTGAAAATATGAAAGAGATTAAAAATTTGGGTTTAATTTTGTGAATCCAGCTTCTTTAATTTTGATAACATAACACCCTGTTTGACAAGTTTTTAAGTAATAAAATTTAATTAAATTTCAATAGGAATTGAATTTCATCAAAAATTAAATTAAATTCCTTGATTTGGAATGAGTTAGTAAATAATTGAATTGAATTGGAACAAACTTTCAGCATAGAATTAGAAAGGAATTGAATTCCAATTCCATTCAAATCCTTTAAGACAAATAAGATCTCTTTAGGTCTGATTTGTAAATCGAATTCATTTGAAAAACTAAAATTACTAAATAGCCCTCTATGTAAATATTAAGTTTTATTGATGAAAGATAAAATTGTAAAAATATAAGAATTCAATTAATTTCAAATAAATATCACTCAAGGAATTTAATTTAATTGTGTTATTTACTAATTTATTTCAAATCAAATAATTCAATTTAATTTCAATTTCTAATGAAATTTAATTCAATTACATTACTTAAAAGTTTTTTAAACAGGGTGTAAAGAATAAAAGCAAAGAAAATGATAATCTAACTTCAAAGCTATTCATTCTCCGCTAGCTAACTGAATTCAAGAATGTAAATTGAGGATAGTAAATTTGTAAATAGATAAAGTAATTTTTTTAATAAAAAGAAATTTTTGAAATACTGCAAAGAAGAGAAATTTTGATGAGAATATGTTGTATTATTTTAATATTATAAAAATCAGATACATAAAATAAAAAATTCTTTTTTAATTCAGGATTTAACTTGAATCAAATTTTAACCCTATAGAAATTTTTTACTAACCAACTAAGCTTCATTATTTACTTTACTGCTCATATACATAATATATATTATAGAAGAATTTTCTGTATGGTGGTTAAAACTTATGAGATTTTGAGATTGAAATTTGACGCATTTAAGTATATTTTTCTATATCTTAACCATTTATATTAATAATTAATAATAATCTATAATTTATCTTGTTAGTATTAATTAGAATAAATTAATAGAGACACTAAGATAAATGAGTTATCACATATATGTCTGAGCGGTTGGTAAATAATGATTTGTATGGAAGATATCTTGTTTTTTCGCGACGTTGCAATTTTTATAGAATTTTTAATTTTATTTTAGAATTATATTAGTAAAATATAATATTGTAAACTACGGGGCATAAACGGAATTTACCTTCTAAAATCCGAGGGCGGTGAGCCATGGGTGATGAGCAAGCGCTGGGAGGCGGAAGGGAAGGGAGGGTTCGCTTCGGGATCGGATCGGATCGGATCGGCTAATTACCGTCATCGCCGGATGGCAGCGTCGCTACTTGGGGAGGACGGCAGGGGCTACGAGCTCGCTAGGAAGCTCGATGGGTGCGGGGCATGGCGTGCGTGGCTGGGCGACGGCGCCTACGCTTCCTTCGTTCACCATCTCTCCTCCCCCGCTTCCTGGGAAACTTTCATGTCCCCCTCGCCCAGCTCGTCCTCTAATTCCCGGGCTCATCTCCACTTACAGCTCCGCGTTCGTGCCCTCCTCTTTGACAAGGCCTCCGCCGCTCTCTTCCTCCACCCCGCCTCCTCCCCTGGCAACAGTGCCCCTTCCCTCGCAGAGATTAATCCCGACTGTAAGCGCTAATTTTTAACAGTTTGTTGGCTCATTATCAAATGTCGTGTTCTTTTTGCCGTTTTGTGTGAAACCAAGCAATACTTAGTTCATGAGTAAAAAATGTTTTCTTTTCAAGGCATTGTTTTGCCAGCTATTAAGGGGCATTTTGTTAACTTTATCCCAAGCTATGTTTCTAAAATGTGTCGCATGATCAGCTTCCACACACATATCATTTTGTTGGTATCCTGTTAGCCAGCCTATCATCTTCAGTTTGCTCAAACGTCTCAGTGAAATTTGGCAAGGGATCGATAAGGTTTCTGGATTGTTCATGACAGAGATGTTTACTCTAGTTGAATATGGAGTTCTTTAACATATTCTCCATTTACATTTATAAAAAAAAAGTTTATTTAAAATTAAAATACATTAAATCTATTAGCCATCAAAACATAATTTAGTTCTTCATATGACTTGTGCAAATAAAAAATAATATAACTTTGTAAACAAATCATATCTTGCCTCAGATACTTGCCACCATTCCTAAAATAACCTCTAATCATATTCTCTAGTTTATGTAAATATGAACATAATAAATTAGAAAGGCCAGTGTGTTCATCAAGGTTGGAAGTAATGCAGGGTAAATGGGATACAATGTTTGTGTATATTGTCCTGCTCACGTATCTCATGTTACTATGTCTTTATGTTAATATGATATGTCATCAGGAAACACTCAACACCTGTAACTAAAGTATAATGTCTTTATGTGAGTATCACCACAGTTTTAAAGTTGATGTCTCCATGTTTTTATTTTGTCTCTACTACACCTATATTTTGCGTAGGATCATGAGCATGAGACCATGAGTTTCTCCCACACTCTAATGCAGTTCACAAATACCAGCTTAAGTGGACCATTGCAAACCTTATGTAACTCAATTTAATTGTTCCACTCCTACAAATAGGACAGATTACATTTATATGGCATATTCCTTCTTTCAAGGTGAAACTGTCTTAAGCTTTGTGTATGTTCATAGGAAATCTCTATTCTGTGACTCTAATATGTACTTATGGATCTCTTTTGGGCATTCTCTTATGGAGTTGTGACATAGTGTGAATATGTATAATCAATCTATAACATATTCTTATGGATCTCTTTTGGACATTCTGAAATGGAGGCAACTTTGCAGAATGCCATCTTTGGGTTTGGTGTAACCGTGTAAGTCAGGAACCATATATATACTTATATATTTATTAGGAAGAGGAGGGCTGGGGAAGAGAAAAGGGCATGAGGTGAGGATGCTAAGTCTATGGCCTCTCCTCAAATGGGAATAGGTAAAGAAGAACCCCCAGAAAAGAACCTACTCTGATACTAGGTTTATACCAAATTAGATAATCAAAGCACTTAAGTATTGCAGAAGAAAAATGAGCCATAAGTCCATATTAATATCCCAAGATAATAACTAATGGCTAAACACCCAATGTGGATTAAACTATTTTCTCTTATATGTTTGAATAATGAATGCAGTAGTAAATTTCCTTCTGTCTAGCCTCTTGATGAATAATTCTCTAACATGTTGATGTCCAATTATTCAAATACCTACTTTTGGCATTTTCAATGTTCTAAAAATTATTTTAGTTTGCTTTCAAATGCTAAGGTTGGGTTGTTGTTGTTGTTGTTTTAGAGTAATCACTTCATCTTTTCATTTCTAAGATAGTCTTCTTTTTCACACTGGCTTTCAGATCTGCAGTTGCATGGTGATGATATTTATTATTCATTGGAAGACTGCCAACAAGATGGTGTTCAGAATGATGTAGTCTCTTCCCTCCTATTAATTGATGCACTTATATCTCTTGTTTGTTCAAGTAATTGCCATTTTTTCTTTAATCTGTCAAAATCAAATGTATCCTTAGAGTAGGGGTATATTCTTTACTTCCAAAAGTTTTAAGGACACTTGGATGGACACTTAGAGTAGGGTTTAATCATCTCATTTTAAAGGGCTTCTTCATATTGATTATGAGGCTCCAGTTTCTTTGGTCAAGCTTCTATTTTTCCAGTTTATTATGTTCTTATTCTTTGTACTCATTATAGGTTTGTTAGTTATACTTTGCTTGTGCTTTAAAAAAATGAGAACTAGACTCTTGTATAAGAATAATGAGAAAATGTATTGGAATTTAGCCTACTTGATAGATAAAAAGATCTTACACGTTTGCAAAATTGTGTGGCTAGACAGGCTACTAATAGGTTGGAAGTTTACAAGATCATACAAGGTCATTCTTTTTGTTAATTCTTATTCATGTAGTGTAGCTGGCATATCAAGTGCAACTTCATTTCATATGCTCAGTTTTCAGGTTAGTTTAGTTGGAAATTTTATTTCCCGTTCACATAGTTGGACTTGGGACGGTAGAGCAATATTATTAAATGAAAAAAGGGAATAATTAGTATTTCAAGAATGGTTGACAACACCATTTTAAACAAGAATTTAGCCATAACTATGTCAATTTAAGATGGTTGACAACACCTGTCTACCAATGCTTTGTCCTAAGTTTGTGAGTATTTCAAGTTCAACTCAGTAACAAACAACTTTAATTTCTGTTTTAAACCCTTTTCAGTTATGGGTTGGATAAAAAATTACTTGCTCGTGTTCAACTTATACCAAGTATATTGCTAGTTTTGAATACATTTATAGCCAGATGAAGTAAATCATTTGAGATCAAACTCATTACAGTAATTCTATTTAATTTGTAGCTAATCTTAAACCTTGCTTTAAACCTTTCTACTCTATGGCTTCTTCTCTTCAATGCACTCAAATATAAATTTTGAGGTCAAGTGATGCTTCTATACCTGATGTTGATAAAGCATGACTTTATCATTAACCTTATATGGTTTCACTTATGCATAAAAGAAAACTAAATACAATTATTACTTATTTTAATTTTTTATCATTAAGGTCTCCTTGACCCAAACTTTTGATATTTAATTAAAAGGAAGGTGCTTTGATGTTTTTGCTAAGTTTTTACCCTTTAGTTAGGTATTTCTTTGTTTGTAATTTAACTTTTCCTTTAACCAAGTTGTGAAATTAATAATTTTATATAGTTTAAATATATTAGTTAATAAGAAGCAGATATTAATGATGCTGTCGTTAAAATCAAAAAAGGTTTGAAAATGGAGATAAATTTCTGGAATCTTTTGTGATCATTGTGTGTCCCTTAGGTTAAATGGAAAAATTCGATACTATTTGCGATCCTTATGGATCAGAGTGTTTGACTATTAGAAAACAATATGTACAAATATTGATATGACAAAAATAATAATGCTAAGCTAAATATATGAGTTACTAAAAAGAACAAAAAAATGAATATCTAATAGGATAAGTTGTAGCTACAATTGATAATAAAATGAGAGAAAATAGATTGAATTCGTTGAAAGATTACAAATAAAATTTTCAACTAGAAGAGTTGAATTAGTTAGAGGGGAAGTGTAAGGAGTAGAGGGAGAGCAAAAGAACCTATTTAGTGTAATGAAAAGTTATTTAATTGCTTTGAATAGATTCCTAGTTATGTAACTTGGCATGGAATTCAATGGAGGGATGGGATTCATGAAATCAATTCCAAACAATTGGGACAAACACGTGCTTGATAATGGTGATATTGACCAAGTTGTTGAAGAAACTAATACTGTTTTAAGTTCCTTTTGAAAAGATTCTGGCTCCAAACTTAACGACCTCTGCACCTTTTTTTTTTTTTTTTTTTGCTTTGTAGTAATGAGATGGTCAATATTTCTTTACCCTACTTGTTGAAAATAGTGAAGTTGTTTCTGGTGAACTGGATGTGGATCCTAATTAATAATTGCATGGCTGAAGTCTTTCAATTCCTTTTTTGTTGAACTGGCTGAACTCAATGTTTACTCAAATGATGAATTGGTGCTATTCATTGTTTTACCCAAAGTTTCATTTTGTAGTTATTAATTGTAATTGTTGTTTTCTTTTTGTCTTTTATAATCAGCAATGTAATTCTCGGGGGATGCAAATGCAGCTAAAAACAGCATTCAACTCTTGCAAAGTAAATGAGCATTCGTATGAGCGGGCTTCTACTGTTGGCCCAAAGTATCATGAACCAGACAATGTACGACATAGGGTGGAGGATTTGCCAGAGACATGGTATAACCAGTTTCTTCATGAGTACCGATTGAGACATCATACATTTCCATATTGTGACAAAGAACCTCAGAAAAGAACGCCTGAGGGAATGTCTATGTTTCTCAAATTAAGTGAAACACAGAAAAGAAAGAGACAAGCTTGTAAGGTAGGCCCAAATGTGGCCTCCAGAGATTCTATGGTGGAAAATGGAGCTTCTGTGCAGTCAAACGTGGCTTCTGATTTATCTGTTTTGACTGAAGAAGAACATACTTTTTTTCCAGAAATGATGTTCCCTTCTAATTGTGTACCTGGTAGTGCAATTCCACCAAACAACGGCATGGGGAAAAAACAAAAAATTGAGGTCTTTGAGGTTCTTGATAATTTGCCTACCATAATAAGCCGAAACCCAGCCATGATTGAAAGATTTGGCTTAATATCTGAGTATTATAAAATGGGTAAATATAGGGGGAAAGACAGTTCTGGAGGGGAGAAAAAACCACTTGGTGTTGAGGAAGCATCCAAGATGACTCACAAAGTAGTAGCCAGTGCATTGTTAAGAGTGGGTTTTGAAGCTGGATCTGAATCTTCTATGGAAGTCTTCTCTGAGGTGTTAAGTGCACGAATCTGCAAGTTAGGCCGCATCTTGAGACTGTTAAGTGATAGCTACAAAAAGCAGTTCTCATCAATTGAACTTCTTAAGATGTTTCTGCAAACTTCTGGATATGGGTAAATTCCATAATCACAGTTCTACTATTGCATCTCTTTTAGGTCAAAATATTTTTGGGTTCATAAAATTTCTTCTCCTCTTCCTTTGTTTAAGATGTTACATGTCACCCTGTTCTGAAAGATGGTAAAATAAAAAATAGGACACATAAATGGGGTTTCTGTTCCTTGTTCATCTGCTATAAACTGTAGTTAGTAACCTCTTTACCACAGGATGAATCAAATTCAAGCCTTGAACCAGCAATAATTGGAAGCAATCTCACTTTTAATTGTCTTTGCTGCTGGAAATTTTGTTGACGTGGCTATTTTTTTTCTCTCCACTCAACTCTTCACGTTGCGATTATCTTATATTTTGGTCCTGCAACTTATACATCTACTTGATTCTTTCCTTTAAACAAGATGCACATTTCTAGTAGCAAGATTTGGTAAAATCACCATATCAGTTAACATTGCCATATCAACATGCCAGTATCCAACAATTATTTGTGTACTATGTTACCAGTACATTTTTAGTGTGTGATGCAGTAATTGAAGGCCTTATTATGTCATGGTTCACAGCTTTCCTGCATTTATTTTACAAATGATGGAAATAATATTCAGCTTCTTGTCTTGGCACTGGCAGAAGTAGGCTATCCGTACTATTTTGATCAGACTTATGATTGCATATTTTGGCTGTATTTTTCATATAAGATAAAATTCTCATGCATGATAACCTTGCCCACGACCTTTTGTTCTATAATTTTGACACTTCGTTGTTAACTGCTTTGACGAAACAGATTGTAGGAGAAAACCTTAGCTGTGTGGGTTGCCTGTTCCTTACATACTCATACATAGGTTGCAACTCTGTTATCGCCCAAAAACGACAGTATGATGTCTTACAAATTTGTTTTGCTAGCAAATTGAATTGCATGGAATAGTATCCAATTGGAGGATTTTTGAGAAAGGAATTACCTATATGGTAGAAATAACATCTTATGTAAATTATTCCTGATTTAATTATGTGCATCACATAGTTCCTGTGTCATTCAACACTCAACATGGTTCTTATTCCTTGAATAAAACTTCTGATGAGTTTTCTTCAACAGAAATGTTGGGATTCTAGCTGAGCTTATAAAGGATGGTATCAAAGGCTTCACTCAGCAGACACATCAAAATGTCCGTATGATGCAACCACAACAAAATGCGTATTTGCAAGCTCAAGTATGAACACTTCCTTATTTCTCGTTGTTGGTTGCCAATTTTTGAATCAATGGCGATACAGTTAAAACAGGTTTTCTGATAGTTTGCCACAACATGCATCTGCATTGGAATAAAACCCATTTTTACTTCATGAAAAAAAAGGCTTCATTTACTTGTTTATAAGTGGCTTTGTTAGTATATTATAGTTAGTAACTAATGACCCTGATGAGGTCTTAGTGCGGAACCAGGTGCTGAAATAGGATTTGTTTGATGCCTAATTACTCATGGCAAATTCTCTAGAAGCACGCTTTTATTTTTTTATGCGTAGGAAAATTTTTATATTTATTCTATAATTTATTTACCATAATTTGTGTTTGTGCTCCTAGATATTTTTAAATTTCCCTTGTGCCACTGTAGTTATTATTCATCCAATTGACTCAAATTTATGACTACTGATCATGTTATCCTTTATTTTAAAATGAATTTAAATTTAAATATACTTATTACTGGGAAATACAAACTCTATCTTGAAATTTGAATTTGCATATTTGTCAACCTGAAAATTTAATATTCCATAATTTTCGGCATTTTCATACTTACACAAGTACCGCTACCATATGGTTTGTAACTCCTATAAACCTTGGTTGTTTATAAATACAACTAATTTTGTACACATACTATAATAACCAAGTCTTATCCCACTAGGTGGGATTACTAATTTTGTATACATACTATTCTTTAATTTAAAATAAATTTAAATTTAAATATACTTATTACTGGAAAATACAAATTCCATCTTGAAATTTGAATTTGCATATTTGTCAATGTGAAAATTTATTATTCCATATTTTTCTGCATTTGCAGACTTACACAACTACTGTACAGTTAGCATATGGTTCATAACTTTTATAAATCTTAGTTGTTTATGAATACAACTAATTTTGGATACATACTATCCTAAATACTAGCCAATGCGAAGTAGTTGAGAGTATGATTTGTTCTATCCTAAATTCTTATAGTACCTTTTCTCTTCGTGAAGCTCAAGTTGGTCTTATATTTATTTGCTCGGGTTAATGCCAATTGAAATCTTGAAGTTTATGCTGACAGTTTTCCGACACGTTAACTTACACTGTAATGAATTATTATGTATCTACATAAGCACTGCCATTACTGTCTATCAAATAACTCTCATTAGTTATTAAGAATTACAATTATTAAGATTTTAAAAATTAACAAAATCTAATTCATTGCAAATATTCTATAAAGATTTAAATATTTCTTGAAGTAGAGGCTTGTCAAAGAAATGTCTAGCTGATACAATAA
Source organism: Kaempferia galanga (assembly GCA_037974795.1). Classification (NCBI taxonomy): domain Eukaryota; kingdom Viridiplantae; phylum Streptophyta; class Magnoliopsida; order Zingiberales; family Zingiberaceae; genus Kaempferia; species Kaempferia galanga. The sequence goes on along the minus strand of JBBPFP010937799.1, from coordinate 2,640 downwards.
AAAGTTATTTGAATAATTCGAGGGGCTTGTTCAAAGGCAGTAAGTTGATTCAACAAAATTGATTTAATTGATTTGAATAATGCGACGGTATTGTTCAAAGGTAGCAAAATAGGCTTATAGTTGAGTTAAATTGATTAAAATTGAAGGGATAAGGAATCCAAGAAATTAGTTAATATTATAAAAACTAAAAATTGATTGTTTAAATAATTTGACTCATATAACCTTGCTTAGAGTTCAGTGGAAGGATAAGATTCATGTGGCCGATCTTAAATAGTTGGGTGTTACACATCTTGACGATGACAATGATGGATGTTAATAAATGGTTTTTGCTAATGGTAAACTTTTTAATGATTAACCATAGTAGCTGTATGCTTGCAAGTTCAGAGAACTTGGCGGTATATATATGCATGCTAAACTTAAGCCTACATGAACAACACGAAGATCAATTGTTTTGGATATGTATAAACACACTAAATGTTCCATATTTTTTTTTAACGATGGTAATAACATCAACTGAATTTATGTTAATATTTAGAGTGTACTATCCTCGAGTATTTTCAGGTGTGTACATCAGCAACGCTAGAAAGATATTTTACTGACTGGATGGCCGTGCTACACATGGCTTATACCTAAATCTTTTAATTTAAATAACAACCAGTAAGTTATTTCATTAGAGATAAAGTTGTTACAGGGACGAGTCAGCTACTAGTACATTTCCTACTCCAGATTACGTCTACTTAAAAAGAATTGATTACCTATTTTTGTTTAGCCTTCTTTGGAATGCAGTTTGGTGCAGCAGATAACTAATTAGTCGTCTAACAACAGTTGCAGAGAATGCAGCAGATGCATCGACTACAACAAATGCAAATGCTTAACCCACAGAACTTGGCATTTCAACAGCACCAGCAACAATTGTTACGGCGTCAAATGTCCGCTCCTCGTGGCTCTGTAGTCATGATGGACAAAGATCAGCCCGTGGTGGACGTCAAGGTGGAAAATGTAATGGAGTCTCCAGCAGGGAGCATGTTCAACGCACTCAATAAACAACAGTTACAGTTACAACATTTACAGCTTCGACAGCAAATGGGTATGTCAAATCAGCATGCTCAACAAAGCCAGCAATTCAAACAAATCTCAAATGTCCAACTTCCTCAACTGCAAACCCAGTATGACTTTGATGATACATGTTCTTCATATCTTTTGAATCATTCTCCGTACTTAGACTTCAACCTAACACTCCGATATTTGTCTTATGATGCAGGAATCCATATGGCATGCGAACACAACCAGTGAAAGTGGAAGCCTTTCACGAATTGATGGGTGGAGACTCGACAATAAAACATGATTCTGAGCATACTAAGTTGACCCCATCTCAATGACAGGAGTTGATACATTGCCTTGTGTTAATGTAAGAATCTCGGTAATCGTCATTGCTAATCCCATTATACATATCATCTTATTGTCTTTGAATATTTGTACTACTGTATTAAGTTGTCTGTGGGTTGGACAAGGAAGCAAAGCTTACAATAGCTCTCCGCTCGCTTCTTGTAAAGATTAATTATAAAAGGAGACCAGTTTTTGTTGTAAGAATGGAGGTCTCTGGATTATGGCATCAAGTAGTTCTGGAATAGTACAGTGCTTTCCTTGTAACATCTATAATATTAATGGCTTATTAGTTTTTAAATATTTATTTGCCATTTTTATTGACAATTGATATAGCAATGATTCCTTTAGTCTTAGATCTGTTTATTACAAAGGAGAAAAAAAAAAGTAGATCGATCTTTTGTCCTTTATTTTTACAAATAGAGAATTTTTTTTTTCAAGATCTTGTTCCTTAATTTTACGAAATAAATTATGTTATTTCTTTTTCAGAATTTAGGCCGAATTAAAGTTCATGAAAAACGTCATATTAAAAAATACATGACTAATAATTATGAAAGTTAATGAGTTAAAAATTAAAGTCATATTAAAAATTAAAAAAAAACAATAAATATCTTTAATCAAAATTAAAATAGTTGATGATTTAGGACATTAATTCAAAATAAATCTTAAAGAAAAACATATTCTAATATATAATATTTTATGGTTATTTATCCAAAATAAACTAATATTGTGTTTTATGTTGTTTTATAATTATTATATAGATACTCTTTGATACTGGTTAAAAATAAATAAATTTAGTTAGTTTTATTGAATAGTTTTAGAACGGTCGGTCTTATCTTATGGAAGTTTTCCATCGGCTACCAGGATAAATCAGGAAGCACTCACGATAGGCAGCCTATAAACCCAACGTTCCTTAATTGTGAATCTCATTTGAAGGAAAAATCCCTCTAAATAAGCACCTTTACTATTGTACTATAGTTTCGGGGCCTCTTTGATACTTATTAGCTTTTTTTTAAATAACTTTTAAATTTTAATAATACTAAAATAAATTATATTATTTCTGTTTCTCTTTGATACTTAAGCTATTAATCAACTGCTATTAGACGGAGTATAATTTGATCGACTATTTTTAAGATTTTATTATAAAAAAATGAATTCAAAGATAATAATGTTTTTGTTTTTGTTTTTGGTTTGTTTTGTTTTGTTTTGTTTTGTTTTTTTTTTTTTTACTCTTGGACTTGTAGCCTTATTACAAAC
>JBBPFP010937690.1:0-15048 GCA_037974795.1 Kaempferia galanga | reverse complement strand
GTTGTCTTTCCCGTGACTATGATGGAACGATAAATACGGTCAATTATCTCTAAAGTACCCACAGTTTAAGTCGCACATACGGTATATTTGTAGGGATTTTCCTCTAAATGAGACTTGCAACTAAGAGATGCTTAGTTCCTGGGTCGTTTGTCGTGAGTACTTTCCGATTTATCCTGATGATCAGTGAAAAATTTTTATAAGGTCGAACTGACCATCCTAAAAATAGTCAAGTAGGCTAATTAAATTTATAATTTATATAATTTTTGTTATTTAACTAAATATTCGTGCACAGGGACCCAAAAAAAAAAAATGTTGGTATGCGCCGCCGCATGCTAAAGGCTACAATGTTGTGCGACATATAATAAGGTGTGAGATTTTATATCGTTAATGATTATGATAAATAATGATAATAATTCTTGTTATTTAATTCAATATTCAATATTCGTGATTACGCGCTGATGCTGACCCAATGCAACTAATTGACCGGCGAACGAAATGTGACAAAAAAACAAAAAAAGCTGACGTGGATTTTTTGACGGATTTGATTTTTTATTTTGAATTCGCGCGAGACAGATATCGACGGGGGAACCGTTTAGCTTACAGTAAGTCCGGGGGAGCAACATACCAGAAGCGAGTGGGGATAAATTGGTCCGCTCCGCCCCTCGCTCGCACCTCCCCTATTTGTTCCTCCGTCGACGGCGCGATTTCAGGAACGGTCTGCAGGAAGGCCGCCAGGTACCGATCTCCATCGAATTTGGTATTGTTTGTTTATGTTAGATCTTGGTCGTCTATACTCGATTTGATTTACGGGGCAGTTGCTTGTTCATCGAAACCCTAGGGTTAATCTGGTTCGGAGGTCTGATGGTTGTTTGAGGTTTGGAGATTTAAATTATGTTTTGCTGAAGGATTAGGATTTCGATCTCTCGGCGAATTTAGCTGATTTGAGGGGCTATCGTGTTTTGCGCGTTCGGCGTTGGTTCGATGATACCTGGTAGAGGTTGGGTTTTGAAAATAATTATCAATGGTGTTGATTAGAGGACTCGGATTTTTCTTGATTATATAGGTTGTCCAGGGCGAACGTCAGGTTTGGTATAAACATATGTTGATGACTTCCAAGGATATGCCCGTGCTGTTTGAATGTTTCCCGTTGCGGTCAAACTTCTATGTTTTGGATAGATTGCTAGTTCATCTGAAGTTTTCACGTTGATAATCTTAGCACCTTTACTCCTGTACTCCTGTAAGCATGATTTTTTTTTTATATCAATAATGTAATACCGTTCGCAAGCTTAATTTAGTGTGCCTAATTTTATATAATTTTTTTGTCATGTTATTTTATAATATCCTGTGGTATCTTCTACATTAGTAATGACTCCATGATATATTAGAAACATAACTAATTAACAGGAACAGCTGCATTTCACTTTATTCTGAAATACATGTTTGAGTTGCTCTGATTTGGCACTCAAACATATCTTTGAGGTGCATTCATGCAATTGTGTATTATTTCTTCAGCAGGGATTTTTGTGCCCGTATCTCTGATAACTATGTATATATCACATTCTCTCCTTTTGGCCAGGTCACACAGTGTATTCTACTGCTATCGTGATACTTGACGCATGGCGCAAGTGTACTCTTGGCTGAGTTTTATTAAGTTCCGAGTTTTGTTCCTTGATGGAGTTATTGATTGGCGACTTTCTGCTAATGGAGACTTTATTCTCACCTCTTTGATGAACTGCACATAGAATCATACATCCAATCTACAGTACCCAGAGGCTGGTGTGCCTATTTTCTTTGAAGTTGGTCTAGTGTTTGCATTGCTGCCTTATAACTGGACTTCTTGCCTTTGCATGTTTGCAGCACACTTTCCATCAACAACTTTGATATCTTTTTAGCTTACATGGCCAATACAGCCTTTGCTAGAGCCTATTCGAAAATCATGAAACCACTGCATGAAAATTATACTGCTGGTATGTTTTTCTCTGCTACTGTATTTTCATAATGAGTAATCTCAACTAATTAAATTGTGAAATTTTCTAATTTTTGCCTTGTTCTCAGGTGTTTTTCACTAGCTCTTTCATTGCCCTGTCCCCTTTTCTCCTATCGACTTTTCTCTGTTTCACTCACTGTTTTGACTTTGATCAAGAATGGAGTCAATAAACAATCGATAAGTTGATTAAATTTCACCATACACTTTGGTGCACTTCTCCAGTGTGTTGGTTGATATTATTCATTCAAAGTATCTGTTTATTGTCCTTGAGACTGCAGTGGGACAACAATCTTTCGTACATTTTGGCCTATATGTTAGGATGATTTTGGATCTTCTATATCAGATTGAACTCTCAAAAAGTATCTCAATGCTCTTAGAAGCTCTTCCTGAGAAGTGCTTGTCTGTAGTGGGAACACACTTGTTGTTGCACATGCATCCTTCTTTTGACTAGAACAATAAAAAGTGCATAGTCAAGGATGGATAGGTGAGTTCCGCATTATAGTGTTTTTCTAGGCTAGCAATATTGAATTGTATTTACTTGGATTTTTTAATCCTACAGGTACCAAATAATCAAGGAAGTTGGAGATGGAACTTTTGGGACTGTTTGGCGGGCAATAAACAAGCAAAGTGGTGAAGTGGTGTGTTGTCCTTTGAGAATTAAGAGGCTTCTATGTTCTCTTTTAATTTGCATTATAGTGCTACAATGTTTAGGATAAAAACATATTACTTTATTGTGCCATCCAAATCTCCTGCAAATGTGCACTACTCTTTGGCCCACTTTATATGGTTAAACCGTACAGCTTTCTATGTTCTATTTATGTTGTATCTGTATTTCTAGTGTCATGCAGTTGAACAGTTTACTGTGATTTAATGTTTCATCAATCAAAATTAGTTGTTATCTTTGACTACATTACTAAATGTTATTGGAAAAATGGTTCTTGTCCTGACCATTTGCATCGACAGGTTGCTATTAAGAAGTTGAAAAGAAAGTATTACTCATGGGAGGAATGTTTGAATCTACGGGAAGTAAAGGTAATTCTGTGTAGTATATTTATGCAATATAAATGTGCCTCTTTAGTTTTCTAATCAAGATGCATGATTTCCAGTCTTTGCGAAGGTTAAATCATCCAAACATTGTCAAACTCAAGGAGGTGATTAGAGATAGTGATATGTTGCACCTAGTGTTTGAGTACATGGTATGATTCTTCTCTATCTTTGCTTGTCAGAGTTTACCTACTAGGGTCTGAATAAAGTTTGTTTCAAATAGGACTGCAACCTCTACCAGCTTATGAAAGAAAGGGGCAAACCCTTTTCAGATGTTGAAATTCGAAATTGGTGTTTTCAAATCTTTCGAGCACTAGCTTACATGCACCAGCACGGTTATTTTCATCGTGACCTTAAACCTGGTACTGCTCACATATTTTCTATATTTTATCAAGGTTGAATTTGTTGCCATTGAAAAGCTTGTATGCCACTGTATATTTGAGGTCCTTTTGGATAATAGTAAAAGATATGCATAATATTGTTTAATTTACAAGTCAATTGTGCATGGATTAGCATTTTTATTCACATATTTCAGATTTTAATTTTTTTATGCTAATTAAGCTAGTTACCAAGCTAATTTGAGATTCGATAATAGATATGAAATACTCATAATTCAATACAAAAGATATCTTTGAAATACTAGCTTTGTTGGGTGGGTCAAGTTTTCCCTTTTGTTAATCTGTTCCTACAACGTTGTTATCTAGGATTAGCATTTATTCTGTTAAATGTGATTTATGCACCTGTAATTATTCTGGTGAAGTTAGCATTCTGTTAAACTAGATTATGACCTTTGCAGAGAACTTATTGGTAACTAAGGACCTTGTGAAGATAGCAGATTTTGGCCTTGCTCGTGGAGTTCATTCGAAGCCACCATTTACAGAATATGTTTCAACACGCTGGTAATCATGTTTGTGATATGCACTTGTGATCTTATATTTTTTTATTTTCACGTGCTTTGGTTCTGGTGATGTCATAGGTATCGAGCTCCAGAAGTTTTGCTTCAATCTTCTGTTTACAGTTCTGCAGTTGGTTAGTGAACTGATCCAGTCTATGCATCTAGTCAGCTTTGTTTTCATATGAACTTATTATATTATTCAAATGTCAGATATGTGGGCAATGGGAGCTATCATGGCTGAACTTTTCACACTTCGTCCCCTTTTTCCTGGATTGAGGTACTCGTCAAATTGGTACATGTTCTGTGTTAACTATAAAACTTATAATTTCTCCTATCCTATAACTATAAAGGGTTATTGTAGACCCTTTGTTGACTAGCTATTTGTGCATTGTTTTTTGCTAAATGACTGATGCTTTAGGTGAATTTGAACTTTCTGTAGAGGTTATGTAGTTTTAAGTGTCCAGCTAAATTGATATAGCCTTTAATTTCATTGTTTGATGTCTCAACTCCTCTACCAGCTAATTTATTTGGACTACAATTTCAGTGAGGCAGATGAGTTATTCAAAATCTGCAATGTTATTGGATCTCCAAATAGCTACTCTTGGTCAGAAGGACTACAACTTGCAAAAGCAATGAAATATCAGTTCCCGCAGGTGTGTTTGCTGCTTTGTAAATTTATGCTTCCCCACTCTAAATGCCTTTTCTGTACAACTGATTTATTAGGATCACTGGGTTCTCATTCTTTTGAGAATATTTTTACCATTTGTCAATTGGTTTGCACATGGGAGTTGTAAGCTTGAGATACTAACATAACGTATCTTTGACGGCAGTGTGGCTGTTGTCTTGTTGCTTCTTTGATGATCTTAGATTTGGTGTCCAGACATGGAAAACATTTGTTTTATGTTTTGCTTTCTTTGCTTTTTGACTCAAATTGAGGAACATTGCTTATATCCTATGAAAATTTGAATTAATTTTTGATGTCTTATTTTGGCTGCCTTAGTTTGCTGGTATCCCTCTTTCCGTGCTGATTCCAACAGCCAGCAAGGATGCTGTTGACCTTATCTCGGTAAGTCACAAAATGAATAATTCTGCTCTCACTATTGGCAGTTTGAGATAGGTGGAGTTTTTTTTTGGGCCTTGTTGCATTCTAATATCTTCACTTATTTGGCAGTCACTTTGCTCATGGGACTCCACTAAAAGACCCTCGGCACTGGAGGTTCTTCACCATTCTTTCTTCCAGGTAATGTATTGCATGGTGATCCCTTGTTAAATATGATTTGTGGAACAAAATACTCTGAGAAGCAATAAGATTTATCATGTTCTGTTATATGTCAAACTACTTGCAGCCTTGCTTTCGCATCCCACCATCACCTCAGTTGAAACCAGAGCGAGTGCACAAAACACCTTCATCAGGTTAAGTCTTTGATGATTTTATTATTATTAAATTCAATTATTCTCTAATCTTGTAATATTAAGCAGCCATGAAAGGTGCGTTGGTGTCAAAAAGTGCTAGTGACCCCTCTCTTGGGGTTTTATCCAGTACAAGGCTTGCAAGAAACTTTCCGTCCCATAGTTCAAATGAATTTTCAGGGACAGGTGGTCTTCATTGTCCTATCTATTTATACTTTCTCAGTTTTAATCAAATAATTATTCTATAATTTGTTTTATTTTGTGACTTGTAGGTGTACAAAGAGAGCTGGAGATGAATCATCAGGTATTTTATAGTTAATTTAATTTCATTTTTTATGTGAAAACTTGTTTAGTTATCTTATCGCCTATTGTCTGGTATTTACTGCAGGACTGCCGGAAGGATAGAACAATTGAGAATGATGTTAAACCATATAACCGTCAGATAACTCCAAGAAACATCAAAGATGGTAAGTCCTTGTAATTACCTGAATCAGAAATAATCATTATGCTGTGGTGATAGAGATGGCCTCAACTTTTCCTTTGTTGGCAGGACCTCTCGTTCGAGATGTACAAAGGACCTCAACTGTGATAGAGAAGTTGTCCAACATGAAACTAAACTCGAATAGAGGTATGGAGGAAGATGGCAAGCTGTTATATCTGAAATCACGTCCGCATAGACAGCCTCCAAAGAATGGAGTATGGCGTCCTCATGCCTACAATCTCGGTCGACCCCGAGAAGTTCCTCCTGCTGGAAGTTATTATACTAGAAAAGTCGCTGGCTGATGCCCTCGTTGATTACTAGAGGAAGCTTGGTTCGTGGAGGTACCAAAAACCTTAGCTTGTAGTCTGTCGCTATTCTATTGATGTTCTGCTAAATAAAACCATAACAACCGTCTGTTGTGTTGATGTACGACTTTTTCCTAGTATGATGTGTGTTTGTTGAGCTTGATCTGCTTAATTTTGAATATCGTAATAATTAATTGTTTCTGGGATGATTTGGGGTGAGAATTAGATGATGTTAGGCATGCTGTGTAATTCCAAAAGGCCACATTACATTGGTTTCTTTGACAGTCTTAACCATTTAATATGATTATTTGTAGATGCGCTTAAATATCTAATTGTAGCAAAGGAAGAATTTACTATCCAGTGATTTTACCTTACAATCCAATGAGGTAAATTGAAAAAGTTATAACTGATGATTGTGACGCTGTCATATCTAATTGAACATTAACAATTATAATTATTTAGCTTTATGTTATCAAATCTGGATCCGTTACACGTGTGAGCTGACGCTTTGCACCGTCGCCGTTTCGGTGGAGGTGTTATCGTCGTACCTCTTTCGATTAAATGTTGCTTTTTTGTTCAGTAGATTGTCCTTAAATTTCTAGTAAATTTAATTTCCTTCTCAGTTCTTATGTTTGAAAAAATTTGGTCTCATTCTCTGGATGTAAATTTTTTTTACTAGAACATTCTGATATACAACGATTTTTACTTAATTATCCTTGATTTTTTAAGAAAAAAAATTAAAAAATGAATGTTTGTCGTGGGAAAATAGAAGGCCTTATTGATTTTTATAGGGATAAAAATTTTAAAATGAGATATAATTTTACTTAGAACAATCATAGATTTAAATTAATTGATATGATATAAACTCCGAATCGATTCATCCAGCAGAAAAAATTTATACTCAATTTAATATAAAATATATTAGAGTCTAATTTAAATATATTAAAGTATTTTAAAAAAAATTATACCACACTTTTTACCAACAAGGCGAATACGTACAAGAGACGCTCCGATCATCAATACATGTCTTCATTTCTGGACGAATTCTTTAACTATTTTAAGAGGTTTGCAATTGAAAAAAGCTTTAATTATGGGCACGAGATTTGTAAATTTTATATTAAGGATAGTCAGATTTTTACCAAATGGCACCTCTTAGATATTGTATTGACTAAAAGGTATACATTAATTATAAATTTATAAAAGACACCGAAAAAATGTATAATTTCCTTTTTACCCCTCCCACCACCAAGATCCCAACATATTCAGCATCGTTGGACCTGAAAACACCCAAAGAATAGTCAAACTTGAAAACTATTTTTTTCTCTCAAAATTAATAACAGTGCAACCCCCTACTAATAAATAATAAAAATATAATTTGATAACATAGGACCTGTAAATAAATTATATTTTTAAAAAATTTATAAGAGAATAATAGATTTTTACACGGGACAATAATGTGACGATTTGAGCGGTCCGTAGATGAAAACTCGAATGCTGCGAACAAGAGATTTGACCATTCCAACCTATATAATATGTATATATTGCTTTTCACAAACCAGAAATTCTATCCTGCTACACAAACGACCGGAAAGGGAACAAAAAATATCTAATTCAGAATACGGATCCTGTTTGAACCAGCGAACAGACCGGTACAGTTACAAATCATTTAAATTAGGCGACGACAAAATTGGAAAAGTCGCCAAAACCTACATACCACGTAAAAAAATAAAAAGGATTACCTTGTTTATGCCGAAATAATTCCACAAATGATTGGCAAGTTATCCAGACGCTCTAGCCGCAGCAGCTTCATCCTTTTCATAATCACGTTGCTCCTCTTTTGCAAACTCCTCAATCAGCTGACGCTGTTTCTGTGTTACGTGCCTGGGCAATAGACAAAATATACACCCAAACAATCACTAAAAATAAGCGAGACAATAGAATGCAGAAAGAGAAAAGAAACATACGCCGGAATTGTGACATTAAAATGCACATATTGGTCACCGTAGAAAGATCCATTCCTTGTTTTCAATCCTGCAACCAACATATTGTGTTAATCTCCTATCTCTAGCACAAGGGAACCTAAGGTCGTTGGTACAACTTATGGGCTCTATAATCAAGCCGCTTAAAGATATAATATTTGCCACGAGGCTGCTGTTTTTATCACCTTTCCCCTTTAAGACGACCTTCTGACCAGGCTGAGTACCAGGCCTAACCTGCAGCCATCAAATCATCATGTTAGCACATACCCTTTGCCTATTTATATGATACCAACATGAAAATCCTTCTACGAAAGCCACATCCCACAAACCTTTACGACTACGTCTCCTGTGAGAGTTGGCACTTGAATGGTACCTCCTAGTATTGCCTGCAAGTTTTAACATACTAACATATACTTTTCAAGCACAGCAAAGGTTCAAAGAAAGAAGGCAAAGGGAGAGCAGCTTCTGACTGCTTAAGTCAATTGTGTTCAAAAAGCTACAAAAGGTATTGTTTCCGGTTGATAGTATTTATCATTAGATGCATAACCAGATGCATTTGTTCTTATAACTTCCAACACAGACAACCAGTATATCCTAATATACAGGTACTCTTTTTCCACCTATAACTCTCTCTTATTTATTGCCAAATCTGAAAGAGCAACCAACATGCAGCTAGCTTCTCAAAGCATGCACCAATGCATCAAAGATATATATAATGATAGATAATAATGGCAGACGAATCAGAATTCCCGAGTATACAAGTTGTACGTAGCCGCTTTGTCGCAGAGGGGCAGATACAGAGACTCATCTAGATTGACTCCCTCTTCAGAAAAAATCTTATGGAATTGGTCTTGTAAATTTTTAACATCTAAGCTCCAATGGTTCAGATTGCTGAACTCTTCTAGGTCCAAAACACAACTTAGCTCCTCGTGCTCGCAGCCTCATCCAGCTTCTGCAACTGAACGGGCATTTCTACTCTGAAACTATGGCGAGAGATCATTACAAAGTCATGCCTAACACAATTCATCAGTGGTGGTAGGGGAATTAAGTTTTACTATTAAATCATATTCGCCCCATTTAATAATGTAACATAATTAAATGTAATTCACAATTACTTCCTAGTTCCCTCTCCTTTGTAATGCTATGGATTACATTATCTTTTAAACAATCAATCCAGATTCAATAAAAGGTTATAGAATTTGAATTTTGGTAGCGCAGGTAATAGGTTTTGAATTTTGGTAGCACCACACCATGGCTAGGTCGATAAAGATTAGGTCCTTTAGAAATGGAAAATACATGATTTCCATTTTGGATCCCCAAACAATGCTTGAACAAGATAAGCACAGTAAGAAATAAAGCACTATGTTTTGCAATCAAAGTGCTTTACTAGGTACCTGGGTGACACTTATGGCAGCATCCACATGAATATTAGCTTTGTTCCTGCGGAAGACAGGATCCTCCCGAACCTAAAACAGCACTTTCAAAATGCTCTTGTCTGATACATTTAAGTACAGAATTAAATTTAAACATGTTACTCACCTTGATAGTAACATAAAGGTCACCAGGTTGATTGCTCTCAGGATCCGCCCCACCACTTCTATATATTTTTATAGTTTCATTATCATCCACACCTGCATTTATATGTAAATAAGAAATCATCATATTTGAATTAAGCAAGAAAATATTTTAATTACGCAGACCGGTAACCACCACTAGAAACCATAGTTAGCTTTGTGTATTTTACCAACTCTGTTAATAGGGAGTTATGCTGCCAATGGTAAGTGTTCAGATATTAGATCAACAAAGAAAATTTAATTAAAAGCAAAAAACTATCCTGATAAATTTGACAATCTTGAATTTCTGGATTCTTTTTAAGAATGAGAAATTAATATAATAGTGGCATCACAGAAGAAAATTTGGGAAGACAAACAGCAAAAAATAACATGTGAGGTAATAAACAGGTGACTACACAGGGCAAGTAGCTTCCAATATGGCATTCACCATATATTGTCATGTTGATTGCAAAAAATAGAACTTCTAAACTCACCAGCCATCACATCCACCTTGACTGATTTTGTTCCTTTCACTACTCTATTTCCTTTGCACATCTTACACAGGCTCTGCAGACAATGGAAAATAGGAAAACAAAGACTTGTCAGCTAGGAATTTGCTTTGAAAGGTAAAAGTATGAAAAATTTTGACAATATAAAAGAATGAGATTCCATTGTTGAACAAAGCAATAGCAGGAATAAGAGATAGTCAACCAACTCATACTTTTTTGGCTAATTAGTCTGGAGCTTTTTCCAGTATTCAGCCATACGCAAAGCAATTTCTTTGCTAAAACCAAGGGCATTCAAAATCAAATGTCTTCTTAGTGTTTCTAACAAAATATTCACAGTTTCACTTCCTCATGTTATCATAGTTGAGTTACAAAATTTATCTTGGAAGGTGTTGATACTCAATACCTTCTTACATGATTTTCCTCATTTTATCCTTAGATTGAAGCTACACTTTTTTTTCCGTTCTTTTGAGCATGGCACCATTTCCTATCTTATCATCTTTAACTAGCACATGTATCTATCTTAACATTTCCCATTTCAGTTATATTGATTAGAATTGTACGGCCTAATAAAATCAGAAAAAAGGTTTTTGGCTAGTTCCACGATTCCACCATAAGAAGGTTTTTAACTATCCTAGTCACTATTAAAAACTGCTCCTTAATGTCAAGATGACAATTAACATGTTGTCATCATCTATAAGATTAGGCAACAAAACTAACAACAAAAACTTATATAAGGACTAATAACCTAGTAGATGTGATGGGGTGTAAGGGCAAGAAGGGACAGTAGCTTAAAGTGATACCTTAGGGACTACCAATTTCGACAGTAGATCAGTTTTTCAAAACTATAGATCTAAATGACCAGCGGACCATATTCTAATATCAATTAGAATCAAAGACAGTGTCCTTTTCTTGACAATAAGATAAGTGATTACACCGTGGTTTAAAAATTCATTCCATGCCAGGTTGGAATAGATGAAACATGTCGTTCTGCCTACCAAGTGGCATGCAAAACCCTGCCTGCCGATTGGCATGCAAAACCTACTCGAAACAAAGCTTCTAGGCAACGTTCATGAGCAACTCCCAGTTCTGAAAGCAATGTTCATGAGCGACCTCTGCAAGCAACGTCTGCAACTGATGTCCGTCAACAATTTCTGAGCATTGCCCAACTCAGTGACTACAACTTCTGTGAGCAACGGTGCTGGGTTTATGCAAGTGATGTCACCTTCTGTAAGGCATGAAGGCAATGAGGGTTTCTGCAAAGTTGATTCCTTCTATTCCCCTACTTCAGATCTTTGTTCCTCTTGGTACTTTTGAAATTGTGTGTCAACATGCCTGACATGACACTTTTTTGTTTTGGCTGGAGACCAAAACCCCAGTTCAAAACAATATTTTTCAAACCATGGATTGCACCATTACCTTATAATTGCATTCGATCAAGATTGGCTTGCTAAGGATCACATACAAGTTGCTACAAGTACACCTCAAACCATTTCCATCAACTGCTACATGAACACATTTGATCAGATCCATTTTTTGCCATGTGCTAACCTAGGATACGTTCTATGGGCTTGCACAAGTGCACTTCAGATAAGGTTACCTTGCCTACTACAAGGGCATAACAAATAGATTTTATCATTATAAGATTGGCACCTCCAAGGACCCCTTTTTTGCAAGGTTGAAACCTCACCCACTTAGGCATCTTGCTTAGGTCAGGACTAGCATCGCTTGGGCACAAAAGTTAGACCCACTAATATCCTCAGCTTTATCCACATGATGTACATATATTTGGTTAATAAAAAAAAGGAAAGGATGCACCTGGTCATGCACATAGTAACTTTCCCAACCATCCTTATAACCCCTGTCTCATCCTACAGACATGCACTATTTAGAAGGTCAGGTGGGATCAACCGAGGAGCATGTATTCTAAGAAATAATTATTCTACAAGAAAAATAAAAAAGTAAACCTACCATGATTCTATTTTCTTCAGTAATTTAATATACCTTATTTTACTTGAGCAAGGCAAGAGACTGTTGTCTCCAGCTCAGTACTTAGCTTTAAGTAGCCAACCAATCACTCAAGCGTCCACCTTCGGTTGGCAAATTATAATAAGGATTTGAAAGGCTTATAGTATCATTACAACAAATAACACATGACCATAATCACAATCATAGCCACCATGCGACCCAATTCTTAATCTCAGTATTTTATGTTTTTAGTTATCATGCATCTAACTTAGAAGGATTATCTCAGCGTGAATTTCCTTAATACATCAGAATCCTTCCTATAGAATGTTTTATGGCTCATGCATCTAACTTTCAATGATCATCTCGTACTGTATTTTTGGACAACACTTGTAATAACTTAGTCACTTTCTAGTCAATGCCTATTGTTAAAGTTATCTAAGGGTTTAATCTGAAAGCAATTTCAGAACAATATGATCACCTTTACAGTTTTTCCAGATCCCCCACAAGTGGAACATGTTGTCTGTAGCACGAAGGGGCCATTTTGTGACACAACCTGACAATAAAAAACATAACAGTTAACCGTAGGAACGACATTACAAATAATTATAAACAAGTATTTTAATATAATCTAACCATTCCCGAGCCTTTGCAAGGCTTACATGTCTCTGGTCTGGTTCCAGGAGGGACCCCAGACCCACCTGCAGAAAGAAAAAAAAATGTTAACAGTGCATGACATGGTTAACAGCTGAAGTTAAATTGCTGGAAATGGCATTACTTCGAGGACAGAAAATCCCATACCACAAGATTCGCAATTTACAGGAGCTTGAAATACAACTGTTTTTTTGCACCCTAGAACTGCTTCCATAAATGATATTTCAAGAGAAACCTACCGAACAAAACACAACAAATAAGTTCAGCAAAAGGTTATTTGCCATGGAAATTTAGATGTAACAGGACTGAGTATGGGGACAGAGGAAACCTTCATATCTGCTCCTCCATAATCTCTATTTCCAAAAATGTCTTTGAACAGCTGGTTTCATAACCAGAATAATCAGTCAGCCTATTATTGAGATACTCAACTATTAAACCTATAGACATGTCACTGAATCTGACCATCAGAAACATACACAGCTAATACATGAAACGAAATAAACAGAGTTGTGAAGCATACAGATATAGATGCACAGTAACACACAGAGACAGACAATTTTGGCTAATAGTGGACATGCAACAATTTAAACACACAGATATTGCACAGGAGTTATACTAGTACAGTAAGAGTTATCATGAAACAAAACATTCACTTGAGACAGAGACCACAGAGAAAAGTATACATACATCTTCCATGCCAAAACCAAATGGATTTGAAAATCCTGTACCAAATGGACCAGGTCCATCAGGTCCACTGCCTGAAGCAGCTTGTTCATATGCATCAGGACCAACCTGTTAGATCACGTTTATCAATATAAGACCAGAAAGAAGAACTGGTATAAACAGTATCTTAAGATAAAAGGAACAATTCATTTGGGAGAATACTAAATTCCTTAATAAGCTAGAATTTTTTTTATATTTCCGCATGTTTATACATCAAAATTCATGTCCGATGAGTTTTGTTATCACAAAACATTTTGTCTATCCACTTTCGCAAATGCTCATTTTTAATCTTTTGAAGTGATTAGTGATTACTGTAAAACTCAGGTTGCCTATTTAGTACCTAACGTACAAAAGATTTAGTGGGGGCTGCTTCTACGGGAAAGAATTTAGTTGCAATTCAAAACTATCGACCTGACAGTAGACTTTGAAATATTGATCACTATAGTACACTAGACACTCCCACTCATCTTCATATCTTCATGTTACCATAATCTAGATAAGCTTCGCAAAACATTTTAGTCATTAAACCATACTTCACCCAAGTAATAGTAGTGCCAAAGATAATTAGAGAAAAAGACACATTCAATAAGCCATACAACATCACAAGTATATTCCATCAAGGATAGAATAGAGACGACATGCAAGGAAGACAGAACAATCACCTGATCATATAGTCTCCGTTTGTCTTCGTCTTTCAAAACCTGTGAAAGGACAGATTTCATCTTTCGCTCATGAAATTTAATAGAGAGTAATTAACAACTGAAATAAAACAATTGACAAAATATGGTAAAGATTGTCGAAGATTGAGTAACCTCATATGCACGCTGAACTTCTTGGAACTTCCTTTCTGCATCAGCATCATTCTTGTTGGTGTCTGGATGAAGTTTCTTAGCAAGCTGCAGAGAGAATGCAAATGTGCTTATACAAAATGAGGATAGTGAAAAGACTCCATGACATAAGACCATAGAGAAAATGCCATGGTGAGCTTCACCAAATATCTTAATCCAGCAAATGACTAATACTGTCAAATGGCACATGGAGATTCTCAACTCAACACATTCATCACCATGGCTTAATTCCATCAGGTCCTTATTGATGGGATTAATCAATTAATGCCCACATATCAGCTAACAAGCATTTTCAGACCTACCCAAAGGACGTGGTATTGATTATTAATCATAAGGATTTGTACATCCCTACAATTCAATATGTCTTGAACAAAACAGAGTCAGTTTACTAAGAACAAAAGCCTAAAAACAATGAGAGTTTTTCAACATAAATCAACTAAAAATAGAGGTGCTGTTATATACTATTTCTTTAAAACCCACAGACAGGCATACCCATGAACGAGATCCTGAAAATATCTTCTCAGCACAAACTTTCTCCCTCCCTCTCTTTCGTTCATAAACTGCTCCAAAGTTTAAAATCTTGACCCGTGTCGAAGTTTCGGTCCCAGACCAGAACGATAAGGTTTCGGTATCGTATCGTGCCGTGCCGATGGAGTTTCGGTATTTTGTAAATATAAATATAAATGTATATTATATTT
>JBBPFP010937689.1:0-28385 GCA_037974795.1 Kaempferia galanga | reverse complement strand
ACCTAACTTAAACCTTTGCCCAAACATCAAAACCTAGGGTACCTAGATTGCTCCAACACAACCTACCTATCCAAACTGCCTCGAACGGTCTGCAATCAAGCTAATTGTTGGTTCATCGGCCCTAGCGAAGAGTAAAAGATCATCCACATACGCTAGGTGAGTGATACCGATGTTGGCACATAGGATGATAGTGAAAGGCTAACTTTATAACAATAGAACTAAGCATCCTCGAGAACACCTCTAAACATAATTCAAAGAGGAAGGGTGAAAGTGGATCACCCTACCTCAAGCCCCTCCTCCCCTTGAATAATCCATGCATTGCTCCATTAATATCCACCAAGTAGGAGACAATGTTACACATTCCTCTATCCATGGTGTACGGCTCTGGAAATCCAAACCGTTAGAGTGTAGCAAGCAAAAACGACCGGTCGACTGAATCAAAAGCCTTTTGGAGATCGACCTTGAGTACACACCGTGGTGAAGTCCTCTTCCGTGTATAGTTCCTCAAGAGCTCTTGGGCAAGATGGATATTCTCCACCATGGAATAGTCCTCAACATAAGTTGACTGTGTCGGATCTATGATATTGGTCATCACCTCACGCAGCTTACTCGCCAAGATTTTGGAGATGATCCTGTACACAACAATGTAGCAAGCTATTGGTCTATAGTCTGTATCCATTGGTGAGTGATCCAACTTCAGGACTAGCACGAGGAGTATGATTTCACTGCTTAAGGAGTTGCTCCATTTCGAAAATTCCTGGACTGCCACATAGACATCCAAATGGACTCTGGTCCAACCCGCCTTAAAGAAATTAGAGTCATATCTATCCGAGGTGCGATTGCTACCAATATTAAAGAAGCGGCTTGTATGCCCTTGGAGGTAATCAGAACCACCAAACCTTGCAGCTCCACCTCTATAGGAACAAAACTGACCCTTCGACTGTGATTTTCTCTACGTTTTTTCCCTTCTTCGTAACTGCTTTCCTTGCTACCTACTATTGATTATTCCTTCTATTTGGACAATTCCTTAATTATTAAGTTTATTTAGTAATTGTTAAACCTCTTTTAGTTTTATTTCTGTTGTACTAAGCAAGTAACTCTTTATTTATTTATCTTTTGCTGGAAAAGCAGGATTGATAAGTAACCCAATGATGATGTCGAAAATTCACTTTCTGTTTATCAGTGTCTGTCTTTCCTACAAAAGGCCAATTTCTTCTTCCTCCCATAAGTTTCTAGCATTCAGTTTGTTTATAACTTATTCAGGCTGTTTCCATTCCCAACAACACAAATCAAGATTCACATTTAGCATCTCTAGTGGCTTTCTTGAAAATATCACTACAACTTCCAAGAAACATATAGGTAAGAGATGGAACCATTTCTATTGAACTTAATTGATAAATTTCAATAAAATTATATGAAGTTTGCAATGAAGGTAAAACAGATCAATGTTTTTTAAGGAGGCTATCTTCTGTTGGTTTTGCTTGTTCTCACTTTAGGATATACTCTTTCATTAAACATTATAGATATGCAAAAATAATCAGTCTCCTTTTTTTCTCAGCATTTAGGTTCTTGAATGCTTTACTAGGTTGCAAAGTATATTTTATTTCTTTTTGTTTCTCCTTTCCTTAAGTTACTTTTAAAAATGAATTTAATAATTGTTTCAAAAGTTCAAATTTAACTGAGTTTACGCTGGCCTCTTTGTGGCATAAAACATCCCCAAAAAATTCAAAACCTAATTTTCAGTTCCTGAACCCCATTCTCTAAATAAGTGGATATGATTGTCTATATCATGAAATTGTAGATTCATGAGTTTCTAATTATTTAGGTTGTTATAAAGCAATTAACATATTTGGTGATTAAGTAATTTTTTATTTTGAAAAAATAAAATAATATTGGTGACTATGTCTATATTTTGAGCTGTTGTTTCTTACCTTTCAAACACAGCACTTTTTCTCTCTCTCCAAGCGTTTATAAATGAAACAAAGATTCTCAATGCAATTAAACTTGAGGATTTGAAGGTAGGACTTGAGCAATTAAACTTGTTGTATAGGTTAATCAATATTTTCTACTAAGTTAATATATATGTGAAACCATGATAAAGAAACCGCTTAAATTTGTATGCTAGATATCTTGAATGTACAATATCTGAGCGCATAAAACATCCAGCTAATTAGCTAAGTATTTCTCTGGGATGAAGTGATGTAATTAATAGTTTGACGAAAGAAGCCTTCTAAATTCTTTAATTTAATAGATAGGTTGTAATAAAAAATGAGACTGGTAAGGAATGTAACATTTGAAAGATTTGTTTTTCCCTCGAAATTAATACTACATTTCTATACTCTATTTAACTGAGATTGATGGGGCACTCTAGGGAGTTTGAAAATCAAGTGGCAAAAGGCAATTCGCTCGCCCCCAGCGCCTCCGCCAACCCGTCCCTGGGCCAACACGAAGGAGGTAAATCATGGGTGGCTACTAGCCATTAGTGCAAATGATTAAGGCATGGGGGAGGCATGCTCGGGCGCGCCGAGTTTTGACCTCTTGACCTCATGTGACAATCTCCATACCTTAACCATCGCACCGCCCCGAGGGGACATCTAATTGTACATGAGAACATGACATAGAGCTAGATAAATCGAAAGCATTAGGAAGAGCAATTAAAATCCAGTCTTTTAGAACTCCAGCAACTCTGATAGTCACTGCTCTAGTTCTACCAAGGATTAGAAATATAGAGAAGTTCAAGGCCAAATGCACAGACAACATTTGAGGAAAAAAAAAATCCAGAAATTAAACTGGATTTGTGAAATCTCAATTCCTGTCTTCTCCAATACTACCAAGGTACAAAAATAAACATGAAACTGCAAACAAAATCCATTTGTAATGATCTTTGCAATTGTTAATTAAAAAAATGAAATGAAACAAAATGAAATACTGCAGTTCCTTCAATGAAAAAAGGAGGTGATATCTTTCATCAACTGTTTCAGAATTTACCCAAAACACATCTCATCACCATCAAGTTGTTATATCATTATTAATATAGAAATAAATTAAATCATGTTTACATTGATTAAAATTTTGTTTGTCCACCTTGTATAGAAACCCTATATGCTATAAGTTTTCTGTTCTAATGAATTCAATTCTTTTAGCTATAGAACTTATTGGTTGCCCTTGAACTTATGCATACCATTTCATCCTATTTTGTATCATTTAATAAATATCTACAAAACATAAAACCAATATGCATCATGCCACAGGTTACAAATCCTTCTAGTCTTAATGCTACAATCACAATGAAAATCAAAGCTACGCATCATGCTTATTTTTCTCAAATTGGTATTCCAGTATTGAAATTTCAAACCGTTTAACAGCGAGATATTCAAGGAAAGGGGAAAACCCCCTGTAATCTAATAAATGAGGGCATTCATGCGTATAAATTACCTGCAGGGTGCTATGTAAGATAGACTTGTAACTAGATTTAGAGTTAAGCCTTTTTTCTAGAGTAGCACCTAAGTTAAAACCAGCCTTAGAGCTTCTACAAATATACCAATGACTTGATAAGCTGTTCCAACTACATTAAAGTAAATCTCCCCATATGATGAGATTGCAAGACTAATGCTGACCAGCACCATATTCAAGAAAATGCCACATCTTAGCTTGTCAGTTTCACAAATAACAGCCATGATAAATGTTGCAACTGGCACTGTAAAAAGTTCAAATTCAAGAACAGCAACATAGCAATATTCTGGTTGACAAAAAGTAATGGTAAAAGGGCAAGACACCCACTTAAGCCTTCAACATCTGAATAAAGGCAACTAAAATGTGCAAATAAGTATCAAAAAAGAAGCAAATTTTCATGACTTACAATTCTGATTGAATGACTAGGAGATCCACTGAACAACATGGTTTTTAATCGACAACTTATCTAGCCATGATTGGCCGCCCATCAGTCTAACTTTTTTTTTGAAGAAAAACATTGAGACAAATATAAAATATAGATATTGCTTGTAACTTTAAACTTTCATCCTTGATTTCAACGGGCTATTTAAATGTAGTAAATGGAAATCTGTAGACAGATACAAATAGTGAAAAGATATTGACACTTGAATCATTATGTTCAACTTCCCGTAGAAGCCCTTAAATTGCGAAGTTCACAAGCAATACTAAGCATTCATTCTTCAGAATTTACAGTGTAGTTATAGATATGACTAAGAGTCGATTACCCATCAAAGCTCTCTGATAGGAACAATAGAAAGGCCAAGGGGAAAATGATCTTTTCCGTAGAGAAGGATTATCATTCAGAAGAGGAAAACTCAAAAGTAAGTTGAGAATAACAAATAATAAACTAGATAATGGCATAAATCACAAGGAAACACTGAACAAGCTAAATAAATAAGTAGGGTTTGCAGAAAAGTTGCAAAAAAGATAATCAGAAGTCGAGAGCAAATTAACTTAGCAAATAAAATCCTTACCGTGGATGCAAGCTAGCATTTTTCCAAGATCACGAGTTGGTGTCACCAAGACCCTGAACCCTTTCCCCGCAATAGTCAGCAGCCCTACCTTGTCCTCCGGTTTTGACAGTCAAAATAATCATTCCAAGCTATAGATTATCACCCAAACAATCATAAACAGAAACAAATCACATTTAGCCCTAATTTGGAGAAAGAGGCAAATGACATATTCGAATAAAAGAGCAATTTTACATCAGGGAAAGACAAGTGAGTACCCGAGTCTTAACACCGCATATGAGATTGATGGCGTCGGCTTGCGCTTGAAACTGGCTAGGAGTGTAGTCCCCATTGCGCTTCCACTCAGGGTTGTCGTTGCAGATCTTGGTGGCCTATAGATCATGGTGGCGTCTGAATAAGGGTAAGGCGCTCGCGACCATGGCTGAGGGGTCGTCCGCCGCATCTCTTTGCACCAAAATCTGGCCCAACAGTTTAAGCTAGCTGCTACAACAATTGAGTAGCTACAATTAGTAACTGCTACTTGAGTTGTAGCAGCTACTTTACTACTTCAAAGTAGTTGTTACAATAATTGTAGTCGTTACTAATTGTAGCTGCTACAAAGTAGTAGTTGTAACAGCTATTTTATTGTAGTAGCTACTACAACTTGTAGCAAAAACTGTACATAGAAGCTACTATAATTGTTGTATACAAATGAGAAAGGAAAGAGAGAAACGTTATTGCATGTAGATCATAGAGAAATGAGAGAAACACTGTTACATACAAATGAGAGAGATTAAAAAAAAAATTAGATTTTGGTCACATTAAATTACCCATATTGAATGTCACTCACGGGGGCTAATATAAGGTCGGGGAAGATAACATTTCTCTCTCTGTCTATATATATACACACATGGTGGGCCCCCCTCACTGCGGGGGCACTCGGATTTGATTTGGGCGGCCAAACGCATGAGATGCGCCTATCATTGTTGCCTACAGTAGGTGTGCAGGGTATTGCGTGTGTGTGTGTGTGTGTGTGTGTGTGTTATACCACACACCTACCTCGTGTGTGACATTGAGGGCGACTGAATGAAATCAAGGTGTTTAAAAGTGATTCAAACATTCAAAAGTGAGTTGGGCACATAAAAGTGAGTCGGACGCCCCGACGACTGACTTCTAGACACCCCCTAACTTCACTCAAGCACCCAAGGTATTATGCACAGGCGGATGTATAAATTAAAATGACTCTGTATATACCAGATATGATATCCTATACATTTACGGTACATGATCATTAGAGATGACTGAGTGTCTGAGGCGTCCGAAAGTGATTTAAGTACTCAGATATGTATTCCATTGCTCACGGATGTTGGGCACCGTCGATGTGTAAGGTGTTTGTATATATGAATGAAAATGAGATGAGGATTGATTTAATATTTTATAAAATTTAGAAACTTTTTAATTTTTTAATAAAAAAAAGTAGGTTCGAGATGATTTGTGTCGGGACTTCAGGAAAAGATTGAAAACATATATTAATATTTTTGTTTTATCCTTTATATTTTAGAATACTTTTGTAGTTTACAAAATAAAATTAAAATCACTCATAAATTTTTTTTTTTGGGGGATCATCTTTGATCAACTAAAAAGGGATAGTAAATGGCGTTTGATTATTATTTTAGACTAAAGTAAGCTCACGATCTATGTCATAATTCCAATCTGAAAAAAGATTTGTTGCCAGAATGCTTGAATCACTTTGTTTGAGTAACTCCTTCGATTAAACCAAATTTTTACAAACAAATATAATCGATCAAACTTTACTATTAAAATTGAACAAATTAAATCGATATAAAATTTAATTCAATCAGTTACCGAAATCAATGAGCCAATTGATGATGTTATTAATCATCAATCAACTGATATTGTATGGTAGAATTTTCAATCAAATTATGTAATTATTTTCCAATTCAAGCCTAAGCGGATGTTTCGATTTAATTGACTTGTGGACTTTAAAATTAAAATCTAACCGAATAAATCGATTTATGTTTTTTCAAAAATAAATTTCCAAATTAACCAAGCCAACTTCCGAATTCAGTTAGTTTGATCGGTTAATTCGACTTAATCGATCTTTTGTTCACCCCAAATCCAGTCAACTAGCCAGGTGCGGTTAGTCCAATTTGATAACTGGGTGATATCAAGCGTGACCTAACTTTGTTTGCAGATTGGGTTAGGTAGATGTGGCTCAACTTGTCAGTTGGACCAGAGACAGTTTAATCGCAGACCGGGCCGAGCACATTAAACAATCAAAAAAGTATTAAAAAATAAAATAAGACGAAGATTCCCTAAGTCAACTGCGCCTTGCATACCAAGAACATCTTCTCCAACTTGTTCACCAAGAAACCAAAGGTATTTCTTTGTAAACCGATCGCTATAAATACGTAGACAACGCGAGTACTTGAATTTGTGGGGGGCGCAAGCAGAAAGAAGCATGAGGCGAGAAGGAAGGCAACATGGGATGGTCATCTTCTATGAGAAGTTGCCGTCAGACTTATCGAAGCGAATTGTTAACAAGGTCGACGGTGCCCCGACAAGAGCTATAGTGACCAAGGTGCCCCCCAAGCCCACCAACCACTCCCGCTACACCAGCCGATGTCGAAGGCCAAGGTGCAATGGCTGCCATAGCCATCCAGTCCAGAAGGCCCGAGACAAGACTAAAGGGAAGAACAAAGACCATGATCAAAAGCTTGTGTCATCCGCGTTGACGGGGCCGGTGAATGGACTCTTGGATCTCTTGACCGATCGTGATTGGGATAGTTATGTCTACGGTGCCAATGATGACGATGAGAGTTGTGGTGATGAATGTGAAGAAATGGTAGGGTTGGGAACGGGATCGGCGAGTGGTGAAATAGCGGTGTATGAAAATGATGATGAAG
Source organism: Kaempferia galanga (assembly GCA_037974795.1). Lineage (NCBI taxonomy): Eukaryota > Viridiplantae > Streptophyta > Magnoliopsida > Zingiberales > Zingiberaceae > Kaempferia > Kaempferia galanga. The sequence continues at coordinate 21,016 of JBBPFP010937689.1, read as the reverse complement.
CAATGGGCTTCTCCTTGGTGAGCTTTGTGTGGGAGTTGGAGGATGGGGAAAATTGGTGTGTTGTGGGAGAAGATTTGTAATGCTATCAGTTGCTATAACAACGCAACGGAAGTGAATCTAGCAGACTAAATAAAAACAATGTATACAGACACGTGTGTGTACACACGCCTGTGCGTTATCATATATAGATTGACATATGTTGTGTGCGCGCACGCGCGTAGACGTCTATAGATCATGAACCCTACAAAATTGCATACATGGTAAGGCATGAGCACGGCCGAAAAGAAAATGCACTTAGTTAATGACATAAATACAGAAGTATTTTTTTTAAAAACAAAATTACCACTGATACGAAGTTGAACTCATTCTCGGCATTTCATGTTGACCGAATACCTACTTTCGCGAGTCTTTCGTCTTACTTTTACTTCCCTTCTTTCTCGAACTAGTCTCTGCCTCTGCCTCTTCAGCCTTCTGTTCGGCCTCTAGGATGGCTAACTGAGCAGGTTTTAGAGAAACAAAGTTACAAGCAGATATGAGCGAATGAAAGGATTCTCGAAAGACGAAGAAATGCATCGGTCAAACATGATCACCTCATCAAGTATGGGTTTGAGCTCCTTGTAACGAGCCTCGGCAAGATCAAAACCATCTTTCCTAAGTTCCTGGTTACCGAAGTTCCAAAGCATGAATGACTATGTGAGATACGAATCAAGAACCAGAATAACAATCAGATGATATTATATCTCCATTCTTCAACCAATAATAACTGAAGCGCCAACAATGATAAGCAGATTTAATTGATGAGAAACATGATGACAAACAAATAAGTAGGCAAACAAATAAGTAGGTCAGGAACGCAGGGCCGATATACAGTTCATCAATTCCGTCTCACAAGGTATCACAAACGTGTAGAATGATGTCCCTCTCACAAGGTATCACAAACATGTAGAATGATGCGGTCACCCAAACCAAGGATGAAATACAAAGTTAACTAGGATACTTCTTTCGAACACTCAAGGGAAAAATTGAAGAACATCAGGTTTACTCTTACTCAAGTCGATATATTATAAAACTGCAGGAGGTAGTATTTACCTTTCCAGTATGTTGAGTGTGCTCGTGGGCAGCCATTTGCCAATACATACATGTTCTTCTATAGAAATCTCTTAAAGTTTCTCCGGGCTTTGCAAGAAATGAAACAGAAAACATTAGAGAGTCCACACCATAAGGCATCTTCGACAATTACTAAGGTAATATTAAGCAGTATCAACGACATCCATTTCAAGAACAAAATGACAAACACGTCTTGAGAGATTTTAGTGAAGTCTACTACATCTCACTAACACGAGCATTTAAAATGATGGACTCGACAAACAAACATGGTTTGGCTAAAATGAATAGAGAACAAACACTTTACATCCGTTTACAACAATAACCAAGTTTTATCCCACTAGCTGGGGTCCGCTATAGATATCCTTCTTACGTCATTAGGCTCTATCCCTACTATATCATCATTTATATATTTTTTTTTAAAATATCTTGTTGTGTTATTACTAACCAAGTCTTTTTTGGTCATTCTCTTTCTCGTTTGATGTCGTATTTGTCGTAAATTCACATCGTCTAATTAGAATATTTATTGGTCGTCCAAGTACATAACCACTTATGCTGGTTGATTATTTATTAGTTATCCGCTTAAGCTTGCCAACAAGAGATTACGAAAGCATACAAAAGGTGTCAACTCTATATTGGCTTGTCATAGTTCCTGACACGTGTACTAAGCTAAAATGTGTAATACTAAGAGCAGAACAGTGCATGAAGCTCACGCTAATGCGGGGTCCCAAGGATCAATCTATTATACACAGTATTAACCTGCTTTGCAAGAAGCTATTTCTGAAACTGGAACCCGTGACCTCCAAGTCACACGGCAACAACTTTACCGTTGCGCTAAGGCTCCCCTTCATGAAAGTAGTTCTACGATTAAAAAAAGTCATGCAGCTGAAAATGAAGCTGGAACACTCGACATGAGCATATGAAGTAGTGTAGAAAATCCAAACTATATACCAGTCCTAAACTTAGGCCTAGAGAATGAAACTGGTTCTACTTCTGTTATATTTGGATGAAAATTGTTAACCAAATCAAATAAAATTAACAAAAGAAAATGATGCAATAAAATATTAGCAATGACAGAAGAAATTCACCAAAAAATTACCACGGGAGTTCTCTGAGAATCTGAAAGACCAAGGCTCATTCTTATCTGTTCTATCCTGGCTCGTTTCTCTTTTCTTCGCAACTTCTTTCCTTCACCTCTTATAACAGAAACGGCACTTCCCATATCCAATATAATTTTGCCGCCATCTGGATTCTTCATCATCCAAAAAAAGGGGGGAAAATCAAGCTACTTGTGAGAGCATTAAAATTCAAAACATATAATCAGGAGCATAATGATCAACCATAGCATGAAGTAGTTGGTTAGAGAGTGAGAAACCGCTTCTAGCAGAAGTTAAAACAATCCTAAAATATGCGGTTATTAAACTATGAAATTAAATCATGTAGTAATTAAAAAGTGTCAACAAAAAGTTCAAGGACAAGAGGAACATGTGAATTTCACACAATTTATAAGCAAAGATGCGCATGTTCATCAATCTGCATTTCTGCAGGTAGGCACTGAAAAAATCCAACACGGCATGGATACAATCGCCTGTCTTTAAGGCCTTAATATCATATATCTTAAAGTGCACATAACTTGACCCAAGTAGGTTAGATAATGGCTTCTGAGTTTACATAAGCAGAGCACAGCATATCCGAACAAATAGTTAATCTACGCCATTAAGTGTCGCATAAAAACTTCATGATATTCTCTAAGATTCCTGTTTCTATCAGAAGTTTGGAGACATGTACATGATCAGCATTTAGCCGAGGGTATCATGGAACTGGAATTATTCAGTGAGACAACCAACATGTAAATCTGTACTAGTGTTGCATAGTGCGACATGAACATTTCTTGCATACCCAAAAGGATCGATCTCTTCTTCATGTTATATCATCAGACCTCCTTGTTACATTTGGGCAATTAATTTTATTTGCGAGATTGTATATAAAACCAGGAACTATTGTAAAGTGACAATAACAACAATAATATATTGATTAGGCATGGATTCACCCAACAGAAATATATCAAACTTATTCAAATATATTACATATTGTACATGATTTAAACCTTATCACGTGCAGCCAAACCTACATATTCTAACACTCCCCTTAAGATTAAAGCATAAATATTAAGGGATGCTCATTGTTATACAAAAAATCTGCAATGAGACAAATAAAACAAATGAAATGCTCAAGGAAGATAATTAAAATGCAACAGTAATGCGCCAATTGAGACTTTGACAGTATAGATCTGGATTGAAGTTTTTGAGTTGGTATGATCAATCAAATCTTCTTGGATATACTCTTCTTCCTTAGTTCTCTCTCAAAGTGATGTTGAATAAAAGTTTACAAAAAAGAAGAAAAAACTTGTAGTGTTGCTCAGAAAAACAGAGATAATTCAGGAATCCAGTATCCACTATTTGAGAGAAAAGAGGATAATATTGGGAGAAGATTGAGGTAAGGCTTGATATATACTCCAAGGGAAGGAAAATTTTCAAAGAAGGGATCATGTAAAATCTTATATTTATTCAAAAAAAAAAAGAGTACACCAGGAAAAAAAAGAGGAAATGACAACAGAAAGTTCAAATGAAGGTCCGATATTACTGGGAGAACAAGGAAAAGATAACAGAGAAGAGAAGAAACCTAATAAAGTTTGATATCAAGTCAAAGTGAAAAGATAGAGAATGCCAAAAGAGAGAAAATCATTTATTTCTATTTCAAAGTTGCTACCAAAGGAGAAATCCTAGGAGAGGCGAGTAAATTTTACATAAATATACACTTCTAGAAGATGTCAGGATAGAGGTCTATCATAACTTTGAGAGAAGAGCTATGTTGGAAAATAAAGATAGTAATTAGACTTTCTAAAAACATTGCAATTAAGAGATTAAAAAATACATAAATGTGAAAAAATAAATTGATGAAAATATTAAGAACCTAGTGGTACATCAACTTAAGAAAGAGAGGAAAGAAGACACAGAGAAATCGATCCAAATTCTGAACTGGTCTGGACACATCATAATTAGATGTAAATGTGGTTTAGCTAGATCATCTAAACTCCAAAATGATCAAACTTGCATGAAAGAGACCAAATCAAACTCGATTTGTCAACAAGAGGAAATGGAGCAAATCAATGTTGTTGGCACTTGAAGGACAGGATCTAAGGGAGGTTCAGGGAACGCATAATGAAGAAGAGCAAGTCAAGGTTGTCAGGTTCGTGGTCATGGATCCAAGTATGTGGTGGCTGAAGGTATGAGTTGTAATATGGGCAAAATAAGATGAAGACACAGATGCAGAATAGATCATAATGGACTTCAGAGACATTGGATATCAAGAGCATCGGACAAGGCGTTGTCCAGAGAAGGATGACTCAAACAAGTACTCAAGTATTGGATGCACTCTATGATTACCTATGTCAAAAAAACATGAACACATTCAAGTTCCACAAGAAGGTGCTCTGGTCACTTTCAGGATCAGTTACAGTCACTTTTCATATTTCCTCTATTTCTAAGTTTTCCATTATTTTTCATTAATTTTCAAAATATTTTTAAAATTTAGAAATAGTTTTATAAAAAATTTAATCAAATTCTAGTTTGACAATTCAAACCTAGATTGATTAGATGATATTAGATAGGATTACATTTTCTTAATTCTAAAATTTATCATAGTTTTAAATATCTTGTAGTTATAACCATATTAATTATTATAATCTGATTCAAATTAGGTTAATCTAAGAAAGGAATTCTAAAACCCAAACTGATGCAAAAATCCTTCTTTTTTTTTTTTTGTTCCAGTTTTTAGGCCCATCACAATGTTTGACATGTCAACACCACTGTGACATAGAACAACTAGCTATTAATTCCTATAGTGAAACAAGTTATCAACTTGCAATTATGCACAAGTTACAATGGACTTTTCTGTCCAAGTTTGTTGTGTGAAAAGGACAAGAAAAATAAGTATTTTTTGTGATTCTAAAACAGTAAATAAAAAAATTATATACAAACCACCAACCTCATCACCATCATTGTCTTCATCTTCTGTCTCATCACTATCACTGCTGCTACCTTCTTCAGTGTCGTCATCATCATTGTCGTCGTCATCATTGTCATCCTCAGACACTTCTAACCACTCAGATTCAGATGCCTAAATATAGTACAACAGGAAAAGAGTACAAATAAATATCTAACTAACTTTACCAAGACATTAAGATAAATTTTCAAAAAATGTAATAACAAGTTCCCATGAAATTCAAAATGAGATGAGCATACATCTCCTTGATCACATGCATATCCATAAAAATTTTCAAATTCCAAATAAAAGGAAAAATCTGATAGCTAGAAACAGAAGAGAAGGCTATACATTTAGGCTTAGGCAACAGTGAAGGAGAAAATAATGCAACTACAGCAGCAAATTGCATCTTCTATCCAGAGTACCAATATAGTAAATAATAAAATGGTACTAAACTACAAAGATGTTTGAGATACAAACCTGTTTGATGCACTTCCACTCATCTAATTTGCTAAGGTTAAGGGAGTATAAATCATCCAGTGTGATCTCACGATCTTTAACTTCCATCATTCCACCATACAAGTAGAGTGTATCTTTGCCAACAACCATGCAAGAATTAATTCGTCCACAAGGCTTTGCTGCCTACAGTTCAAGAATGGTTGGTGAATATGAAAGTGAAGTTTAAAATAAGACCGAAAAGTGTGTAGAAGAGGTAAGCAGTGAACCTCAGGCGAAATGGATGTTTCTAACTCAGAATCAACACATAGTCCTTGCACTCTCACATCAGGAACCCTTTTTGGCATTGCAGAATCAAAGGAGGGACTCTTGGCCAACTGATGAGAAACCTCATCATCACTATCTCCAGTAACAACTGCTACATCATGATTTACCATATTCTCATTCCCATCATCGTCTTCAGACACCTCTGCATCTTCTTGAATTTCCTTCCACGGTGCATTGACCTTGGCTCCTTTTAACTAAAAAATAGAAAAGAATAAATTAGAAAAGTTTGGGTGCACAAAGCTTTAAACAATCAAGAAACATTGTAATAGTGGAGATAGGGTTTACTTATTCCCAATTAATCACAAGTATATGTAACCCTCAAGCCTAGTAATATTTCAATAACTAACAATTACATGTGATCACCGTTCAATTTATGAGTTTGGTGAGGGAAATTGGAGCCACCACTAGATATTTTAGTGTAGAAAATCTAAACCAAAATTGAACCAAAACCATTTCAGTTTAAAATAGTTGATTAAAAATAAATAACAATTAACAAAAAATCAAAATTTAGTTTCCAAACAACAAGCCCACTGAGATTATTACTAAAAATTATTATAATTTAAGATTTAAGTTAATTAGCGAATTTAAGTAAAAAAACAATAACCCATGACAATTATCTACATATAAATATATATACATAATATAAAAAACTTAATGGTTTGGTTCACTTTTAATGGCTTGTACAAGTTTGAACTAGAACCAAATCAAAACTACTAATTTAACATATTATGAAATCCAAAAACAAACTAATAAAGCCAAAAAACTAAAATTTTATATTTGGATCAGTATGATTTGAGTTGGTTTTGGTTTCCAGTTATAGATGCTCACCCCTAACAATTTGAGACAATTCATTATTTCTGCAATACTCGAAATTGGAGTATATTTATTTATCATGATCAATTTGTCATTCAAATATAAATAACAGTTACACTATAATAATTTATTCTTCAAAAGAGATATACGGTGAGCTGATCTAACACAGCATCAAGGATGAAGTTATTGAAGTCATATCAATTTCAATATTTAGTGTGTCAACATATCATTAAGAGTCAAACGGTCACATTATAAATGATTGCATTATTGTTACAATGGATCTTTATTGGCCTAGTTTTAGAAAGCCAAAATCTTAGACAACTTGACCCATTTTCATCTCACAAAGTTTGTCTATTTCACAAATAGGCATGTACTACAAAAATATGTGGATAGAAGTATAAAAAGTAAAAGGTTTTGACATCCAGAAGCATTTAGTACTTTCCTCTTAGCGTACAACAAATGTATAAAAAATACTATGTAAAGATACAGTGCAACAAAAATGCATCCATTTTCAATCAAGAAAAATAAATGTTAAGGGGATGAAATGAACAGATGGAAGTTAGGAAAAAAGAAACATATATACAAAACCTTATTCTTAGAAGATTTGTCCTTCCGTAGCTCCAATGGATACCTTAAGACAATGCAAGAAAATTAATTGAGTATACAAAAATGCGTTTGTAAATAAAGTCATCTAATCTAGTATAACTTAGGGAATATCATCCTAATACCAAGCACAAGTTGACATATTTGATAAAAGTTATGAAGTTAAAAGGATTTTGAGAAAACACCTATAGTCAAAATCAAATAGGATTTGATCATTTTAGAACATAATCTGTGGTAGGTTGATAATTGGCACTCAAATTTATTGCCATTGTAACAGGGATGCTGTTCAATGTGTTCAAAAATTCAATGAACCTAAACAAGAAACACATCTGTCATGTTCCCCAATAAATTTACCATGACAAACTGCACTTTTATTAAATGACAAGCTTATATGCTTCATGAGTTCACCACTAGAATTAATCCACAGTAAGCAAATACCATGGAAGAAATAATCAATTCAAGTAATACTGTGAAAGATAGCAATGCACCTTTTTTCAATAATCTTACCAACCTAAGCTTACAGAAGTGGATCCAGGTGTTTGAATTATTCTATTAACTGCTTTGGAGTGAGTTTTATCAAGGGAGATTAACCAAGTGGAATTTTGCCACTTGGGGGTTCTGAAGTCTCTATCTGTTACCAACTGAAGAGCACTCAGGTTTTTCTCATGCGCCATCCCTCCTCACATTCTATTTACAGACTACTGTCATGGTGATCACGTGGCAAATAGAGGAATATTACCGGTCCAGATTTAGTTATGATATGGTGAACATGTTTTGTCTCAAAGGTGGGCAGGCAGTCAAAACCTATTGGAGGATACAGATTGGTTATCTTAAAGATTGAAGTATTAACATATTGGCATGTTGGTGGTGGTGAATTGTAGGTAAAGAATAAATCATCCTTTACCAACTTTTACTTAGATATTGAAGCATGGCATTATTTCTCCACTATCATATAATCAAATTTGAGTTTAGCAACCACATTAGAGCCTTTCCAATTAACTTTCAGAAGAGAGAATTTCTTAATATTGATCTTAGTCAGTTAATTCAACAGCATAATTTCTATTTGATGCGCTTAATTTGGAAAGGACTATGTTGAATGCTAACTGCCTTTCCTTATTCAGGATTCAAAAGACCTTCAATTTGATTTTTTTTTACTTCAAATAATTAACATGCTTTTACTAATTGCCCATCTACACCTATGGCACATAATCATCTACCATTGCTTTTGCTAAATACTAATGTAATTACACATGATTATTTATCATGCTCAACTACAAGTATACAATAATCACCCTTTTCTGGTCTTCAACATTCCAAGGAACACCATAGGCAACTACAAAGTGGCCTGTATCTTTTTGCTTCACTACAGTGGAAAGATGGGAGAGCAAGCGGGGTGAGGGAAAGGGTAGGTTGGACCTGCTTTGCCTCTGTTTCCTTGGAGAGAAATAGAGAGACAGAGAAAGCCAGAGAAACAATTTTCACCAAATCTCTCAAATATGTTTGCACTCAATTGAGAGGAAACTACCCGCAGCAGGCAAATGCACACTGTATATACAAAAGAATCAGAAATTAATGTGTTTCTAAGTATTCTTTATTATTTTTTAAGTTTTTGAAAATTGATTTAACAAAATAAAAAAGATTCCTATATTTATTTCCCTTTTCCCTTCGAGGAAACAATGAGAAACAAATGTTCTAGTGTTTCTTTCTCCCCAAGAAACAACAGAGGGAAATTAGTTTATCATTTCTCTTTAACCCACTTTTTTTACATTTCAACATTCCTTTCTTCCACACTTTCTACTCTTGTACATGATTTTAGTCATTCAATTCAAGCATTGAACTGTATGAATGACCAGAACGTTCCAAATATTAAAAGAACCTTTGCATAAAAAATTTGGTAAACCAGGACTTGAGAGCAAATATTAAGTTTAACCAAAAATTGCATCCACAATCATGAACATGAAAGAATGTGCAAATCAAATGACATGATTGGTTTACACAAAATAAGAATTTAAATCTTCCCAAGGACCCTAACCATAGGCTAAGTTAAAAGTGAAAATTCAAATTTGTGGCTCCAACTTGGAGCTTCAAACTATCGCAATAAAGCTTGAAGTGTTGTTTATTACATGCATATCCTTAAATGCTCAACATTTCATCATCATCATTTGATCCAGGTTTTATCCTTGAACATGCAAAGATAAATGACAGCTCCAATATCTTTCCCAGCTTAAGAAAACCCACATAATAGCAAGTAAAACAGATTGAAAGAACGAACAATACATTTAGTAAATCTGAAGCAATTACCAAAAAAAATGAAATAACAATAAGCATAGTAATCTGGAAAGGGCATACCATCTATGGCTATCCATCTGGAAACCATACAGTTCATTCATAAACAAGCTCATGAGTACGTCACCTGCAGCAACAAAGCAAGATAGTCAAATGTCATGAGGCATACATCCAAGGACTGCATTCTGAGAGTTCACAAGCTGTAGATATGGTGGTCTCCAGTATTGTTCAGGCATATATTTTTGAGATATGCAGAATGTAGATAAGACATTGATATCAGTGCAAATTAGAAGCCCATCCAAACGGTTGGAAAAAACAAGTGCTTCTGAATTTCTGATACCATACAAGTGCTTGCAACTTCAGTTCAATAAGTGTGTTCTAATACAAGACAACAAACACAAAAAAGGAAAAAATAAGGGAAAAAATGTTATAAGAAAGCACAGGAAACATTGATTCCTAGTAGAATCAATTTTATGGATAAATTATACTAATGTTAACACTAAAAATGGACAAAATATTATACAATTAGTAAAAAATGGACAAAACAGAAATGTGACAATGAACAGATTTAAGATTTGAAAGCAGGAAAGAAACAAAAATATGACCTTGAGTTTCCATGTCCACAACTCCTCCAAAAAGGACAGCTCTCTTCTTGTGGACACACACTGAAAATCCAGCACGAGGCCCAGGAGGTATCCCACTCTTTTTTACCTATACACAAAATAATACCAAGGTTTATTATGAAATAAAAAATGGAAAATAATAGAAATCGGAATTCAACTATGAAAGTTACCAAGGCTATATCTAAAAATCTAGATGAGAAGGCTGCAGTGTAAGTAGATGACAAAACTTCAGTTTATCCCTCACAAAATAATATGGACCAGTAGAAAGCTAGTAGATTTTGGTGGGATAAAACATACTGCATAACTAGTCTAAACTCTAAACCATAGCATCAGAAAAAGGTAAATGTTTAAAAATAAATGATAAAGAAAAAAAAACAGTCTAAACCATAAAAGTAAGCATGAAGGATAGTAAAGTTTGTGAAAATGTCACATATAGTTCTTTTGCCCTTTGCACAAACAGAGCAATGCAGCAATAAGGCAAAGTTGTGAGTTCCCATAAATTTGAAGCCCCATCACGTGGACTTCAGGCCTGTTTACCGAAGTGACACTGCTGTATATTACTAATATACTATTGAACAAAATAAATTCTAATTCTAATGTTCTTAAGTTTGATTGAAAGGAATCATGAGTATGGTGTACTGATTTTTCATAACCAAGTATTTCTAATTATTTTCTGCACGTCCCTGTAGTAACAGATTCTAAACACCAGAAATATATTTACTGATGCACATAGAGAGTGCACAATTGTTCAATAATTCACAAGTAAATACATACACACACATATATATACATACATATAGTATGCGAGATTGAGCATATAAGCAAGCCTATTTATTTTAGAGAGCACATAAGCTGGCAATTGAGAGTTTTTGCAAGGAACAGTGTCCCATACTGAGTATGTGGTAGACAAATTCCAGATATTATTGATAAACAAGATTTTATGCACAAAATCTTCAGATCAATTCAATTGTTTTTTATTTTAAAATAAGACAATGTCACAATGCTAAAGCAAATAGACCTTTCTAGCAAAAAAAAAACACTGGTGATAGGGCACTTATGCAAGGATTAGCATCAAACCTTATTCCATTCCCATGTCCTAGGATCAAGTGACCACGTATCAGAGTGGACAATTCCTTTCTCTGATCCATGTTTATCAGACACAACTTCCTTTGAATAGCCTCCATATAAGAAAATCTACACATGAAAAGCAAAACAATTTACATAAACACAAGTTCATCAAATTGAAGCAAACTAACTTTGCTCCTTAAAAAGAGACATGTTACTCAGTGCAAGATATAACTGAGCATAACCAATTGGAAAAAGAGAAACCATATGGACCCTTATTTAATATAAGACAAATACCATAATAGTATTTTAGATGTAAATAAAATCAACATGCCTTCTTTCACATAACCAAATGCCACATATGAACCTTTAAATGATAACAAAAGAAAACAAAATGAAAATATCATGTTAAATCAAAATAATGGATATACTTAGGATAGACCCTAACATTGACATGAATTATGGAGGAAAAATAAATGGAGCATGACACATTCTGCACACATAGAGAGATGGTGAAATATACCACTTTGTGATTGTTAACAGATTAATTAAGGAAAACCAAATTGTGCTGTGACAAACATAGTAGCCATGATAATTTATAGGGCTTCGGCCTTCACACTTTTGGTGGGAGCTTTGACCCATTACTACATTAGTTGGATCTCAGTCCATTTTTATAGTCTTTTCAGGGCTTTGATCCTTGTGCTTGAGGCAAAGCTTGATCCATTGGCATATTAGCTGGGAGCTTTGCCCTATTTATATATTTGTTTCAGTTGTGAAGAAAGTCATCCCGTGCTTTTGTGGATACTATATTGATCTATGGATGTTTCAAGCTTGAGGCAAAGCTTGATCTATGTAGGGTGATCCCAGGACTTAAAGAAAGATAGCATAATATTTGGTGACCAAAATCTAGCAGAAGAAATAAAAGGAAGCATAATATTTCACTTACTTCATCTTGGTAAACAAAAAGTTGAAATCCACTTCGTGCACTAGGCCACAAGCACCCAGGTCGAGGTTTTATTTCTTGCCACTATCCAAACACAAAGAAAAGAATGTGCATTACAGTGCCTAATTAGTTCAGCAATATTACAATAATAATTATACAAACAAAGATATTAAAATACTCCAGAGCATGATAGAACTAGAAACTTACCTTAAATTGATCAAGATCGAAAACATACAAATCATTGTAGTATCTGCAAAAATAATTATATATAGAATGAGATCATAGGGGTCATAACAAAAAGAACACAAATTGAAAACAATATTAAGGCATTTGTTTCAATGAATAAGACCATAAAGAGAAGTTAGAAAGGAACGAATTTTTCTTAATATAAGAAGTAGCCTATTAGGGGCTGTTCATAAACTACTATCGAACAAGAAATTATGTACTCTAGACTAACACTATATGGAACACAAATTTGTCATTGCCATGGAGGTGAGGGGCATTGTGGGGCCGGCGGTGAGGGGCGCTTGGGGTGCACGAGTCACCTTTTTCCACAAAAATTTGGCATTGCCATGGAAATAAAATATTCGTTATAACCAAAGAAATTCCCTAACCAAACATGCACACATCATGGAAAGCAAGTGTTACACACATCATTTAGAACATGGGTAGGCTAAAATGTAGACAAGATCTAAAAGTTCCATTTCTCCTAGATAAGGATGGAAGAATATATGAAATTACAATAATTTACATGCTTATCATGCTGTCCTAAGGGTTTAGCACCTACTTATCAATAGTAAAACAAACAAGCAAATCGAATGATCAAATTTATCATTCCTTTCCAACGAGGCATTTCCTCCAGAGCTCAAACTAACCAAATATAATCCAAAGTCCCAACACAAGACTAATACAAGAAATAAATGTTCAATAAGCTACATTTGTTTCGATGTCTCAGCAATAAAGACTTAAAGAGGACCTTCCTGTTGCTTGTAACAAGTCTCAATAACCTTGGATGTGTCAGATTATTAAACAAGAAAAAATAATATAATTTATTTTGGGGAAGCAGTTACTTATATGTCCAATGAATGATAAAATGAGAGAGAAAAAAATTGACTGAATGTTAATTACATTAAAATGGTGAATATAAGAAGTACAAACAAATTTCTATATAACATATTTGAAAAGAATCCATAATACAGTATTACTAGCAATAACATTTTAAGACAGGATAACATTTATATATCCAAGCCTAAATAATTGGGACTTAATTCACAGCTTTTTGTCTTAAATCTATAAAAATATACAACATAAACAGCCTCATATTTGTTCCTATATTTAGACCAATCGAGCATCACAACCGGAATGCATAGAACCACTAAAGCATTGGGCAGATGGAGGAATAAGAAATGAATCACAAACAAATAGCAAGGAAAAATGCTACAAGGTGCATAGCGCTGTACCTTACTTCCCTGAGAGTATCATAAAAGCCACCAAAAACAATAATTTTGTGCTTGTACAACACCTAACAAAAAAAATGTCAAAAAAGAAAGTTTGTTAATAATAAAACAACCAATGCAGCCTAAGAAGCATTCAGTTGTCATACAAATTCAGTAAAAATAAGAACATCAAAACTCGCAGGATGCATTGCTGTAAAATACAAGAATCAATAAAGGAACTCCACACATAAAACATCAGCTTTCCCATGGTTAAAAATGTTAATAAATTGCTAATACACCTGTCTAGATCACAAGGAGAGAAGAAAATTATCTAGAAAATGTTCCACCTGATTATTTGACAAGAACAGAGTTTTACCTCATGCCAAGTAATTTTTTCATGTCCATACGGTCTACAGATATGGATATGTTCAAAATGTGTTCTGATCGAATGTTTAGCTCTTCAAGAGATGAATGCTTCATAAATGTAGAAAGTTAAGATAGAAATAGCTAGAGGACCCCCAGTATAGGGGGAAAAGTCATATTATTATAAATCAATGAAGCCCCTTCTGTTATGCTTGCAATTTAGGCAAATCTCTCAATAAAAGAACTGGCATTGTTTCTAGTAAAATGGCAAAAGAAAAACCATCAACTAGTGATATCTGGAAAATACTTTTACTGATTTATCAAGTCATTCAAAAGTGGGCAAGCGAAATATATAAAAAATTTCCCCGTTGACCAATGACAATCTTGGGAATTAGACACTAAATAATTTCAGATAGATGTCACTTAAATATAAACAAAATAGTACTTACCATTCGATGTCCTGAGCGTGCACTAGGGCATCCTTTTTGAAGCAACTGCTCCCATTGATTCGTTTTCATATCTAGCATCCAAAAATCCTACAACAAAAAGTTCAGTCAACAGGTTAATATGGTAAATGACTTGAAAAACTTATCCAGATAATAAGCTTGAAATATTCTTTTAAAATATTAGATCAATAGTGACCATTGTGTAGGATCGAAAAGCGTTAGACGAGTGCGTGAATAGCGTGTGTCAATTTTGTATTAAATTAATTACAATGAGTTAAAATTTATTGAATCAAGACATTGTACATAAGCCAAGTGGTTATTCCAATATGTATTTGAATTATTAGCAATCAAAATAAGTTGTATAACACCATATTGCTGAAAGATCTAAAATACTACAGTTTAAATAAAACATACATTTGTAGATCAAACAAAATAATTAACGAAAAAATAGACCAATAGTAACTCTGTAAACAACCAAAAGGAAAGGAAGGATAATGGTTAAGACTCTTTTAGACTGAGTAAAAATATTTACATATTAGTGCAGCTGAAAGCCAGATTAACATGGTCAACAACAACAAAGCAAGCTGATAGTAGTTAATAAGATACACGTAAAACTTGCATCCTTGAAAAAACAATTGAAAGATGCAATTGATCAATATCATGAGAATTCTATATAAACTTGCTAGATAACTACACTTGTGTACATGAAAATGTCCGTAGATATTAATGTAAAATAGAAATTTGACATCATTTGCAGGAAAAAATAGCATCCTACCAATGTCAACAGTGTACTAATTTGGTAGGTAATCATCCAAACAATAGTTAAAGATTGTTTGTGATCTTATCTCAGTGTTCAACTGGGGATTGAGCAGGCAACAATATGTTGATCAATGAGTTATCTGATTAAGGTAGGTTCAAACCCCTTTTCTTTGTGGCAAGAAGTCTTTGCAAGAAATGATAGTCTACGAGTGATAGTGTTAGACTCTGGCAGGTGGGATTACCAGTTAAATGTGGTGTGTTCTTATTGTTCTGGGTTGTATGTCTGAGCAGTATATTAAGTTAGCCCAACATTATGGGTTAGTAGTTAGGTGTGGTGTGTTGATTGTTATGGGTTGTATGTCAAAGTAGCAAACTGTGTTGGTTGAAACATAAGTCAATAGGTTGACCATTATGCAACTGTTGCTACATAGTTCTAGCAGAACACTCTCCCTCTGCTGAACTATTCCTACAAAGAAGCTATCCTCCATTAAACAGCCACCCTACTAATTGCTAAATGGTTCTTGCAGAACAACCACTATGTGGAAAGCAATTGTAGCCCGATAGGTACTCAATCTTCCTCTGTATCAAACTAGCAACATGACTGTTGATTTTCTATTGTGTTTATAATTAATTTGTGTTTAGTGCTAGTAATTTATAACAAATATTACACCAGTTTAGCTGACAGTTCCTACATGGAGATATGGATATCCCCCTAATAAGAATGATCACAATACTGTTAAGCAGACATTGCAAAAACAAGGAAGGAGTATCCTACTTTAAGCACTTAGGCATATTAAGGGTAATGTTTTAGGATGTCAAAAGATACCACTGGAGCTAAGAAGGTTTGCTTTCATACAATGAGTAAAGAAAACAAAAAGAATGATAACAGAGCATTATAAAGAATATAATTGCAAACGGCACAAAAATTGTACTCATATAGCAACCTTATAGTCATTTCACAACATAATAAATGCAATTAGCATAGTTCGAAATCTATTGTCATGTCACACAACACAGTTGAAATGCACCATTCTAGTAAATTACTAAAACCAAGGCCACACAAGATGATTGTACTAACACTAGACACGCTAACATGCATCTAACACTAGACGCTCTCTCATAGATGCAATTAGCATGGTTTGAAATCTTTTGTCATGTTGGGCAACACAGTTGAAATGCACCATTCTAGTAAATTGCCAAAATTGAGGCCACCTAAGATGATCGTGCTAACAGTAGACATGCTAACAAGCATCTAAAATCGGACGCACTCTAACATGCATCAAGATCAATTCAAGAATGTTTATTATTTTTCAACTTGTTACCCCTCAAAGAATTGATTTGGGTGATTTACTCAAATAATTTGATATTCACCAAGTCTCATTATTTTGAAGTGATCTGAAATTGAAATAATAGTAAAAATTCATCAACTTTCAAAAGACATTGATTAAATATTTAAAATGATATAAAAATGATAATTACAAAAAAATAATATAATAAAATAAAATATTTTATCAAAGAATACAGAATAAGTTTTTAAACATGATAAGTAATTCACGAGAGAAGAAAATCTAAATAAATCACTTAACAATAAAGGATATATATGTTACAAATAATAAGATTTGCCTTTCTTATCAATTCCAAAAATAATTAGAATGAAAGGATACAACTAATTCCAAATGATGATTAGATTGCATTTTTCAATAAATTTTATGAATTGAATATTAATGCATAAAATAAATACCAAATAATAAAATTTGAATAGCACAATGCATAGAACAATAGAATATATGCTAACAAGTAATCTCTTCTTGTTTTTTAGCAATAACAATTCATCTTCTATTGATCAAACATTAAATAATACTTTCCTCTTTTCCTTATTTTTCTTAATTATTATTTTGCCAAGATTTCAGTCCCAACCAATTCGATATGACCAATATTGATTTTCTAACGAATAGGTCCGTTCTACAAAGTATGATACAGATTGCATATACTCACACGTGTCATATATGAACTACATAGTGGATCAACCAAGTGCATACATTTTTTTAAAAAAAAAAGTAATTCAGACGTGAAATTTCAGATAGTATTGAATATGCCATAAAAAGTGCATCACCCCTCTATCAGTCAAACACTCACATGAGTGATGGCCGTGGATCTTGTTGTGTCAAATCTCATTTTTTTTAAAAAAGAAAAAAGAATTACTTGTGGCTAATGACTTAATGGGCCATCAATCTCGACTCAATGTGTGTGTGTCAAATTGAGGTGTTACCTGTCTAACACAAGTATGAGAGGGCTAGATGAAGAAATAAGAGCCTAAGAGTCAACACATGACACCATATCTATCGGAGGAAAGTTTTCAAATGATCATAGAGTGACCTCAATACCATCAATATTGGGAACACAAGAAAATGAGGAAGTACCTAATGCTCTTCCACTATGCTGTTGGAATAAATCTGAGCAGTGGAATATCAAGATCGTACTACCCACTAATTTAACAAGAGCAAATTGCAAAGGTACATTCTCAAATTAGGTACCTTATAATGATGAAAACGTTCTTGATTTGGAGATGTAAATTCACCACCTATAAAACAAAAACAAGAAAATAATGCATCAAGCCATCAACCTTGAAGGTGTTGATCAATTTTAAATAAGATGACCAAAGACTAATTACCAAATATGTAAAGATGGTTTTTCCATGCAATAGCTTGATGGGCACTACGGGGAGGAGGGCTGTTAGGACTCGATATCAACTTCCATTCATTTTTTTCTACATCATAACGATAAAGGTCACCATAAACAAAAGTCTGCAGAAACAATTCCATTGGTTATTTTACTATGTTTCCCACAGAAATAAAAATATAAATAGCAAAACCACTGAATGTGATATTATGCACTTTAAGGGGTTAGGCTCAAAAAATAACAAATGAATCAATTTCACCAAACATTTACCTTGTTTCCATTGTAAAACTCTCCCCCATAAAAAATCAACTCAGTTTCTTTCAATGGATTAATTGTCATCTGCAATAATTGTGAAAGATCAAATTGATCATTCATGAGCCTTCAGTTGCAAACAGAAATAATTACTAAAGCATGGTCTACATTTTGTTTTTTTCTCTTAATAAACGAAGATTTATTCTCAGTTCATATTTGAAGTAAACAGGGAAGAGTAAATAAACAGACATGCAAAATCAATGTCAAGAGCAACAAATTATGGTATTCAATTCCTCAGAGACAGGTAAAATTTTAACCGAGTTACTTTTTTGAAAATGTACATTCGCAAAGAATCCTACCACACTGACATGGAAAGGTATTGTAAAATGGGTTATCCTCTAAGGAAGACTTCAAAACAAAATGCCCATAAGAAAATGAGCATTATAACCTAAGACATCCTAACTACAGAGCATTATGCCAACAGGTACAATAAAAGAGCTTGTGAAAATTACCGAACAACCGGAACGTGGAGAAGGGGCTGGGACGTTATCCTCAACGTGAACTTCGGTCTTCTTGGCCTCCTCCTTCTGTATGTTTTTCTGCAATCCGTTGTAACAAACCACATAAAAGTCACGACTTGAGAGGAATTGATCAGAACTCGAGAAGAAATTAAAAAAAAAAAGATTTTTTTAGGCAACAAAAAATCCAAACAACTGGATTTCGCATACGAGTATGGCATCGATGTCGTCCTCCTGGGAGGTGTTCTTCTTACTCTCCCTGCGGGATTTCTTCTCCTCAGCCTTCGCCGTCTTCCGCTCCGTCTTCTCCTTTCCCTTGCCGGGCTTCTTCGTCTTCTTCCCCATCCCCCCGAACAATCGCCGCCGGCGTCGGTGGAGCGCGCTGTGTGAAGCGCCGAAGGCCTCGAAGGTAATTCTTCTGAGGGAGAGGAAATACCCTACTAACTACTAAGGCCTTATTATTGTTTAAAAATATTCTATTAAATTTAATAAAAGTTATAATATAATTCAAATAATTTTTTTAAAAGGAAATAATAAAAGAATTTATTATGGATGTATATTTCTAAAACCCTTAATTTGGATGGGATCACACATCCGTCAAACAATTTAACTAAATTTGATTAAAATTTTATTGACTCGTTTAAAAATAAACTTAAATAGGCCCGCTTATTCAGATTGCGAGTTGAGACGGATCAACCTGTAATGAGCTCAAGCTAACTTGCAAGTTGAGAAGAAAAAAATAAAATTTAAAACTAAAATAGAAAACTCAATGGACTCGTGTGCTTGACTCACCTAATTCATAATCCAAACTTAAAATTTTCAACCTTTTCTATATATATATTTTTTAAATATTTTTTGATAGACTCATGGGTTGAATAGGTTAATCCGCAATCCATCTTGAGTTAGGTTAGGGATTTTCTAACCCACCAAGATGGTGGGCTCGCCTGCCCTATCCTGTCATATGATAAATTTCTGGCAGGCCGATCTGCTCACAACGGGTTGGTCTATTTAACAATATTACCTATGAAATGGATTATGAATATGTTGCATTCATTATGTATGACATACAAGGATGTATAGAATGAGAAATAAAAATATTAAAGAGAAAGTTAGAATTGTATTTATTGAGAGAAAATTTTGAAAGATACATTTAAGATGGTATGAATATATACTTAGATGATCAATAAATGTTCTAGTTAAGCGATGTGAAACTATGACAAATATGCAGATTAAATGAGAAAGATGAAGAAAAAGACTTGAATAATAATAATAATAAAATAATTTTTTTTTAAACATATAGATGATAGAGTGTATAATGATCCATATAATCGATATCACTTAGTTGGATAAACTTGATTGTTATATTCCATCACCTATGACTCCTAAGGAATGTTATCCTACACATTTGCTATTAGATAGAATGTTTAAGCTATCCCAAAATTGTTTGGGGGTGATTACACTCATCTCGGATGCTTCTGACGGTTCTTTCCCAGTTGTATAAAGGGAGGTAAATTATGGAGTTAGCTTATAACTGATCGTTAAGTAATTAGGGGTGGAAAATTTTTTTTTCTCCAATGTAGATATACAAACAAGATAAGTGATGTAGTGGAATCAATAGATGTTGTAACATTCGACCCATTTGTGATTATTGCCAATGAGTTTATGTTTGGTTAATTATTGTGTTTAAAATGCGTGTGAA
Source organism: Kaempferia galanga (assembly GCA_037974795.1). Classification (NCBI taxonomy): domain Eukaryota; kingdom Viridiplantae; phylum Streptophyta; class Magnoliopsida; order Zingiberales; family Zingiberaceae; genus Kaempferia; species Kaempferia galanga. Next base: position 600 of record JBBPFP010937689.1, on the reverse strand, counting down.
AGTTTTTTTAGGACTTGGGCAAATCACATGGTTCAAGGAACTTGATGGCTCGATGGTTCAAGGTTCATGGATTATTTTTTTGCGTAGAATTTATGATTGGCTAAATTAGAAATAAGAAAAGTGTACAGCTTTTCAGATATAAATATGGTTTACGTCTTAATTCATATATATGTAACCCTAATTTTACTTACATCCTATTATCATAAAATTCTACGAGGATGCATATTAATAAGAATGATTTCAATAAGATTAAATATCTATCATTATAGATTTAGATATATTATTGTTCATTATTTTGATGTGACATAGAGGAATTTGAATTAGGTTTCTATTATGATTATTATATGCCGTTGAGGAAATGATTCGTCGCACACTTTATGCTGCACATTCGGTGAATATTTAGTATATTTTTTTACATCCTAAAACTTAAATACTTATATTCTAAATCTTAAATCTGAAATCTGAAGCTTTAAAAAAAAAAATAGACTAGGTGTATTGAGATCGAATCCTCTGTCCCTAAATTCCTTGTCCTTGTGTCTCACTTGTCGCCTTTAGCCCACTGCGGGTGACCTCCGGCTGTCTACCTGATTAGAACTGCAC
>JBBPFP010937585.1:0-15059 GCA_037974795.1 Kaempferia galanga | reverse complement strand
ATATATACATTAAATGAGGAAACTAAAAAAGACTTGATTAGCAACAATAAAATAAAATAAAATTTATTTAAATATAGATAATGATATAATAGGAGATAGAGCCTAATAACTTAGAGGATTTATATGGCCGATCATATCTAGTAGGATAATGTTTGATTGTTGTTATATATAGGGTTTGGGTTGTTGTTCTATTTACTTTTGTTATTGTTATTTTTTATCTTATAAAAATATCAAATTTCGCACTGGCTCAATCCAAATTTTTGATGAATTGGGTGCATCTCTATTGGCCCGGCCCAATTTAGACATGGGTCTTCTCTGCCTTGGGAAAGAAGCAAGTGGAACCCCGATCTAATACCTAATTGCGACGGTCACGGAGGAGGAAGGAGGAGGAAAAGGAGGAAGAACGAAAAGAGCAGCATGTTTAGGAACCAGTACGACACTGATGTCACTACCTGGAGCCCGGCGGGGAGGCTGTTCCAGGTGGAGTACGCTATGGAGGCCGTCAAGCAGGGCGCTGCCGCGGTCGGCCTCCGCTCCGCCTCGCACGTCGTCCTCGCCACCGTCAACAAGGCCGCCTCCGATCTCTCCTCCTACCAGAAAAAGGTATTCAAGATCGACGATCACATCGGTGTTGCCATAGCCGGTCTCACTGCCGACGGCCGCGTTCTCTCGCGCTACCTCCGCAACGAATGCATCAACCACGCCTTTGTCTACGAGTCTCCTCTACCTGTCTCCCGCCTCGTCGTACGACTCGCCGATAAGGCCCAGGTGCCTGCTCCATTTTTTTTTTCCTTGTCTCTTGGCTAGTTGTTTGGATTCCCAAAGACAGAATCATATAGTTATTCTAATATGTATATGTGAATCTACAATTAGGATCTAGCTAAGTCATTTGGAATTTTTAGTTGCCATTTTTTACTTAAATTGCTTTTTTTCTTATTTAAAAAAACACTAAATTTTGTTATAATTTTCGCTCTTTTTGCCTTCGATTCCTAGTTAGTTAGTCTGTTTCAGTTGTGACTACCCAACATTTGAAAGAATGTTCAACTGTTTTAAGTCTTTATAATTTGCCTCGGATAGAACTAAAGTTCCCCTAACGTTTCCAATACATGTAGTCTTCTTGCATAGACATTGGAAAATGGGTGAGGAAGTGAGGAGATTTGGTGGTGGCCACTTGCGTGGGAAGATTAGTTAGAGTAGGGAAAAAAATGTAAGGGAGTTAAAACAAATTTCTTTTTTGGTTCTTTGTGCTTTACGTAAGGCGCATTTAAGCTTTGATGAGCTGCAAAACATTATAAGCCTCGATGTTTGTTTTAACTTTCTTATTTGCATGATTTTCAAGTAAACCTTAAGTTTGTTCGTTCCCCTATTTGGTTTCCCCTCTTTTTCCTTAACTCTTAACTCTCTATTTGTTATGAAGTAAAAGAGCAAGTAAAATTAACTTTTGTTGCATCACTTTGCAAGTTCTTATCTTTTTTTTTAGTCTCATGTTTGGTTTAGTTAGATGATTTATGTATAATAATGATTCAGTATATGAATATTCTAGGTATATAGTTTTGTTAAAAAACCATTTATCTCTAGGTCGGCCATGCTGGATGACTGGATCTGGTTTAGACTTAACTGATTCGACTTTGCCTTTTAAAAAAATTGGAACTGGCCATAATTGATCAAAAAATTAAACTGGTCATAACTGCTCTGAAAATTGAAACTGGTCATAAGTGTTCAAGAGTCCTGTCAAGATTATTTCCACTTAATTTAAATGAGCCTCAATAGATAATGGGCTTATCTTATTAAAATGGTGATGTCATTAGCTGATTTGAAGCCATTCATTTTCAATCCATCCCATCTGATAGTTATTCAAGTAAGCAAGCATCGAAGAAGAATACTAACAATGGTGACAAAAGAGGAACGATATACTGCAAGAAAGTATTGAATGAAGATTCATATAGCTTATTTTTATTTGTCAATGTTGTTTCTCTCCATGTCTGCATTGTTGCTGTTATGCTTCTTCTGGTGTCATTTTTCATTTGACTAATAGGAACTCTAGTGCTTTCTCATTCTCTCCCTATTTTTTTTTTATTTAGATAATATCTCAGAGATCAGTTTGAGATCAATTTTGGATATTTTCTTCTTACCTAAGTCCCATACTAGTGAACTGTTTTGCTACATGACAATGACTATGCACAATATTTTTGGATAAAATTTATCTAGTTAAAGACCTTAATTTACTATGTATTCTTTCCATGGTGTGGTTGATTCATGGAATAGCATAGAGAAAGAATAACATATTATTCCCAGGAAATAGAATAGGTAAAGAATAAACAAAGAACAAGATTTCCTTAGTTATGGTTTATGGATTAGAATAAACAAAGAATATAAGGATTAAACAAGGAATATATTTCACAATTGAAAAAGAAATGCCATTATGTAATAATTTGTCTTACATGATCTCCCTGATTAGTTTGTATAAGCCCTGGCCAGCCCGAGCGGACTACCCATCTGATCAAACTGTGTTGCATGATCTGACTGACTGAACTGATTGACCAACAAACAGCCCAGTTACCTATATTGTCTGGCTCAATTTGGCCACCTGAACCACGTGAGATGCACAACCGATTTGTATAGCTCGTCTGGCTTGACTGGTCTGTTTAGCCCATCATGCTGGCCAACCTGTTCGGTTTGAATATGAGCCATCCAGCTCGACCAGCCCAACCGAACCAACTAGCTTATGTGACCCAACCAACTTGACTTTTCCACTTGGTCTGTCTGTTATATGTGGCTCATCCAGAATGACTATCCCAATTGGCTCATTTGGGTTGTTTTGCTTGTCTAACCTGGTTAGTCCAGTGCAATATCTGGATATATTGTTTGAAAGATGAAATAAATAAGGGATAGGTATTCCTAGAAAGGGTTTGTTGTCCTTTACAAGTACAACATACTTTGGTTTATTAGACAAACTATTCTGTCAATTTATCAAGTCATTTTCAACTCACTTTTTTTGGATGTGATGCTTACCATTGGATAATAATTTGATATGTCATGACAACTCATTCTTATTAATAAAAACATATAAACGATTGTAATGATTTCTTTTTAAACAATTCTATATCAAGCTAACTTTATGGATCATCATGGTATACATAGGCATGTTTCTGCCTTTAGTGAACATCATTCTTCATGGATTTTGAATTCATGTTTTTCAGCTAAAACAATAAGGACTGATCTGCGTGAAAAGGAAGTTGAGAGAAGATTGAAACAACATAGGGTGTAAGTATGAAGAAGACAGAGCATCTGGTGTTATTCCTTTAATTACAGATTTCCCTTGACAAGTACAATAAGCCTAGACCCTAGTGTGTATGCTGAGTGCATCTGTTAGAAGAAATAAATAACCTGTAGCTTGATTAGTTGTCCTCATATGAGAAATGAGGTTACCTGTAATTTTGTTTGACCCTTAGGAAACAAGAAATCAGTAACTTTGGTTTATTAGGCTCAAACTATTCTTTCAGACAATTAAGTCAACTTTCAGCTCATTTTTCTCCTGATGCAGTGCTCCCCATTGGAAAATAGTTTGGTCTATCATGAAAAATATATGGCATAGCAGTCAGTCACGGTTTCCCTTTCAACATTTTCTTACGGACTAAAGTTTTTCTGGATCATGTACATAGGCATGTCTCTGCTTTTAGGCAATTCATCTAGGTGTTAGTGAAAAGTTTATGTTTTTTCTGGAAGAAGTATAGTGACAGATTTGATCCACATAAAATGTACATTGAGAACTCATAGATCACTTTAGGAAACAACACAACAATCGAAAGATGGTCGAAAGAAAAAATCTCTATTTTATGGGGCTTCTTCCTATACCTATGAATTCCATTGGTCCTGGAAGTGAGACATTGGAAGAATCTTTTTGGTCTTCCAATATCAATAGGTTGATTGTTTCGCTCCTCTATCTTCCAAAAGGGAAAAAGCTTTCTGAGAGTTGTATCATGGGTCCACAAGAAAATACTTTGGTTCTTCCAATAAATCAAAAGTGTATCATGCCTGAATCTAACCGGAGTTCACGGTGGTGGAGGTGGGGGAAGTGGATTGGAAAAAAAGCATTCTCGTTGTAATATATCTAACAAGACCGTAGTAGGAATTGAGATCTCATTCAAAGAGAAAGATAGCAAATATCTGGAGCTTTTTTTTTTATCCTATATGGATGATCCGATCCGCAAGGACCATGATTGGGAATTGTTTGATTGTAGACTGAAGAACAGCGAGCATCTTGTGATTTCTCAGATAGAAAAACACTACTGAGAAATAAACTTAGCGGCTTGATAATTCTCAATACATATGATAGTTACTACTCCATTACCTGGACTGTTTGCCAAGCCTTGTACTTGTGTTGGTAAGACACGACCTTAGTAAGAGTATAACATATTTGTATATATTTGATTTCATGCTCTTCTTTGCATAGATTCATTTTACTTGTGTTGGTATATCACAACCTCAGTTAATAGTATATCATATTTGTATAGATCCCTTTGACGTCTTGCTCTTCTTTGATGATGTGATGATGTGATGTTATGTATTGATAACTAGATTCGTGTCCGTATTGGATACTATTTGCAGGTCTGAGTAATATATGTTACTGTATAAAGTTACCTTGTCTTTTTTTTCCCCCTGAAATAAGCCATATATATCCCTTACCTCATAAGTTTTTCAGTCCATTTTCTGCTGATAGGTTGCTTGACCATTGTTAATGATTTGATCTCACGAAATTCATTCTCTATTTAGACACCGATGGATAAGAAATTTATTCTCATTTAATTATTATGAAAACTACATCTTAGAATTGCTAACGTATAGGAGAACCTAAGCCTTGCATACGAGTTTTTTTTCTTTTTCCGTTATTTACAGATTCCTCCAGAGAAAACTCTTCTTTTTCTTTGTTCTCTTATAAATCTAGTACAAGATTCAGCTTAATGTCTCTCATTCAAAATTGTCTTTGGAATGAGGTGCATGGTTTTGTAAAGCTCAGATAATTTCACATGGGACAAGAATGCTTTACAACGGTTAAAAATATTAACATGGACATGGATATGATAGTGTATGATATAACTTCCATCTGCAAAACAAAATCGGTGACAATTTGAAATTTGGGGCAGACAAGGTAGCTTAATGATTTTAACATTGTTTTGTAGGTTGGAATAGGAGATGGTATATCATTTGTAGTTAGAATTTCTTTACTCTGGACATGAGCTTGTAAATGTTAAGTTTAGATCAGTTTTAGATGAAGTAACTTATTTAGTCATGTGGGGATGGTTCTCTAGGGATTTTATAATTGGTGCCTATAGACACTAATTGTTTTGTTAAAGTTGGCATGAGAGCTCATATCTGGCCCCACTAATGATTCTTCAAGAACAGGTGTGCACACAGCGATCATGGAAAAGACCATATGGAGTTGGCCTGCTTGTTGCTGGATTAGATGAAACTGGAGCTCACCTCTACTACAACTGCCCCAGTGGAAACTACTTTGAGTACCAGGCATTCGCAATTGGATCCCGCTCACAAGCTGCAAAAACTTTCTTGGAACGCAGATTCGAGTCTTTCAACAACTATTCTCGTGATGAACTTATCAAAGATGCAATTTTTGCTATCAAGGAGACTTTACAGGGAGAGAAGCTGACTAGTGCCATCTGCACGTTAGCTGTTGTTGGAAAAGACGAGGCCTTTCATTTGATTGACCAGAAGATAATTCAGGAACTGATTGATTCAATGGAGATCAAAGAAGACGATGTTCCTGCTGACCAGGCGCCTGTAACAGATGAGGACGGAAGCTCTGGAGCTGCTCCGATGGATATCTGATGAGAGAGAGACTTCAATTCACAATTCAATGACATGCCTGCACTTAGTTGATAGTCATGCTTGCACCCACTCTTTAGTGAAATGTTATGCCTAATTTTAAACAGAATGTGCTGCACCTCGTGAATTTGTTGTGGGTTATATTAAAACTGGTTTGTCATTTCAGTCGTGTCGATGACTTGATGTTGCATTATTGAGTTTGCACGAGGAGTGTTTAGAATGAGCTTTTATAGAACATCCGGTAGAAAAGTGAGACCAACCGTCTTTTACAAGCACAATTTTCCCAACCCGAGGACTTCCGTTTGGGTCATTTCCAACTGTCGTAGCAAGAAGGTTGTTTCTGAACTCTCTTAGTAAAAGTGATTATGTTCATAGGTATTTTCTCTTAGTAAAAGTGATTATGTTCATAGGTATTTTTTATAATTCCTTCACAGATTATGTGATGAGGTATATCACAGGTGAAAGAGATTTTTTTTATCCGAAAATATGTGATCTCTTGCCCTAGATCATTTTCGAACTGTGAACTGTGTTCATCTGATCAAGGTGTCCTTGTGCATCAATTTGAACCCTTATTTTCTTACTCCGACTTAACTATTTATTTCAAAAGGTTGAGGAAATAGATAAATCAATGTATATTATATGCCAACAATGTTCAACTAAAAGAAAAACAATAAGAACACGTCTTGTCACTTTATTAGCATCTTGACTCGATCAAAAGGCTAAAAAAAAGCCAATCTTACTGAACCCATTGTACTCACTACAGGGTGACTCCACCTAATATCCATTAAACTCACTACGACCTTTACAGTTGTACATTCATCTTCAAGCGGCAAAGGCAAGAGAGAAGCACCCTTCCATGCTGGATTTTAAGTCTAACCACTAATCATATGATATCCTACTAATTTATTTGCAATCAACGTTCCAAAAGTATTCACCCATACCAAAATTATATGTGCAGACCTCCCATTTAAAATTTGGTTCCCAATCCAAACTATCACTGTTTCAAAAAGACATTGATGTGGACAAGGGTACTTTGAGGCTAGCAAAGCATTAACAATTTCAATCATTCATATTTCTTCCTATCCCCATGCATTGTATCTAAGCTCCACTTCGAGTTTTTTTTTATATATAGAATTAACTGCTAGATGTGTGCGATGCTGATCCCTGATCACATTTTGTTCTTTTGCAAATTATCTACAGTTATTATTTAATGCTGAGGGAAAACATGACCCACAAGAATGAGAATAAAGATGGGAAAATGGATCTAAAACAATAGATTAAAGGTTAAAATAAGTGAGAGTGGATGGAAGCTGGTGGTGTGGTGGGTTACAGGGTGGCCTCGATGTCCACAGCAGTCGGAGACAAAACCACATGAAGAAGAGGGGGAAAGATCTACCAACAATCTCACATCTCCATACTGCCTTTGGTCTCCATTACGTCCCTCTTTATCATGCCCAATGCTCCTAGTCTCTATCCAATTCAGACTAAAGAATAACACTTTGAGCATTACACATTCCCGTGGCGTGGCCTGTTACTGCCACTTGACGAAATTTTTAATATTTTTTGGGGAATACATTTTCTCAGGGGAATCCATTTCTGTATAACTCAAGTGTCTCTCGCATTAATGAATCCCTGTTCGGTATGTATCAAATGTTTCTAGGTTTCTATCCTTATCTCTGAAATAAAATAATCAGTTATTTGATGGAGAAATTAAATAGTCAGATGAGCGATTCTTTTAAATAAACACTTCATTGAAAGTAAATTATCTAAGACTGATTTTAAGATTTAGATGGTAGCAGTTGACAGTTAACTTCTACAATATATAGTTGTTTATATATTGTAGTTGGTTGTTAGTTTTTACAATGTATAATAACTAATTGCTAGCTTCTATATTAATGATGGTAAAAAGTAGAATTCGCCATCGAGTAGATGATCGTGGCCCCACGACCATATATGAGAAGGTAAATAGGAGAGGACTTTTTTCCTCTACTTGGCTGAAATTGGAACCTTTGCTCTATGGTAGTAACTATATTTAGCATTAGCCAACTCAACCCTACCCTCGAGGTGGTAGCTTATACATTAATATCATTGTTGATTTTACTTATTCGAGAGTGATAATATAGTTCAAATAACATTTAAATGAGCAAAATAAACTAAGAGTATTTCATGACCTCCACTATATTTTTAATGAACATTATCTAATCATAATATAGAAGCTATATGTAATTGCTACGAGGTATAACATTGCTAGCTGCTATGATAATATTATATTTGTTGATTTTACTTATTAGAGAGTGATAATCTGATTAAAATAATATTTTAATAAATAAAACAAACTAAGAGAACTATATGATATCTACTTTATTTTAAATGAATATTATTTAATTATGATCGACCGTGTAGAAGTTAGTAGGTAGCTACTATAATGTGTAAATTGTTAGATTTTATAATAATATCGTTATCTTATATTATTTTTATTTATTTGAAAGTGATAGTCTAGTTAAAATAATATTTTATTGAGTATACCAAATTAAGAATATTTCATACCTCCACCACATTTTAAATAAATAAATAAATATTACCTGATCGTGGTTAACTATCTAAACACTAATTCAGGCAGCCGTTACAATTAATAGTGCTCCATCAAAAATATTTCCAGAATACAATTATTCATGAGGCGTGCATTTAATTTTTTTTTTAAGTGTCATTTTAAATTTTTTTTTTTTTTATTTATTTTTTTTTGTCCATTTTACATTACTTTCACGGGTAGAGCTACGTTGATGTAGTCCGGGTAACTACTGATAATGAAAATGTAATTTTTTAGAAGAGAAAGGGGGGAAAATGAAAACAATAGAAGGCTAGCCCAGGGAGCCATCCGCACTCGTGGGCACAACCCGGATAGATCACCCGGGGGAGCTCCACCAGTCATTACTTCACCATGCAGTCTTTATTTGATCCCTTCCCCAATCAAATTGAATGCTCTGAACATTCACTTTCCGCCTACCTGATTTAATTTCCTACGAGCTCCCTTTGCCTTAGGTAAAAACACCAAGGCAGTCGATCGGTGTATATATCTATATAATATTTAAGCATTTAAAAATTTAATATTTTTAGAATTAGAGGAGTATATTTCATTGTCCTAGATTTTATAATAAATTTATGATAAATTTTATCAAATCTGAGTTAAAAATTTATCATTCTCAAATACATTCTTAAGGCTTGCAGTAATGTATTGATTTTCATTTAAAGTAATTCAGAATTCTCTAATTTTATCAAATACATTCTTAATTTTTTTGAAACTGATTGATAGATTAAAAAATTTTAAATCACTTTAAACAAAACTAATACATACTCTTGCAAATCTTTTGAATGCATTCATGCCCTCAAATTTAAATTTGACAGTATAAATTGAGAGCAGTACATTTTTTTTAATGAATAAAATAAAATTTTAAATGGGAAAAAGAAAGAAAAGGTATAACTAAAATATTATACATACTTTTGAAATAATAAAAATTGGGTATACTATTCAGTAAAAAAAGGGACGAAAATTTAACCGCCGGAGCAGTCAAAGCATCGAGATTCCTGGCAGAGAAATAAAATCTAGACAGGAGAAGAACAAAAGTTAAGTGAGCCCTATTTCTATCCCTTATCCTCCCTTGTCCTACAAAACCACTGGTTTTGATCGCACCTCGCTCTCTCTCTCTCTTAGCTTTTCTAGCGGTAAAAGGTGAAGTTATAGTTAATAAGAGGTTAACTGGGTTTATCATTTTTTTTTTTGGTAAAAGGTGAAGTTTCACGATTTACTTGTGGTCGGTGGAAAACTTCTGTGAGCTCGGACCGACCACCCTAAGAATAGTCAAGGAGCAAATGTCTATCCAGTTGCCACTTTAATTATGCCCGTGGAGACCTGTTCTAGCCTTTCCAGGTTTGACCTTTGTCTGGTAAAGAAAAGTTGATAGTGATTAAAGCTGCATCCTCTAATCTCGAATAAAACTGAATTTTACTGTTACTAAGAGATGCCCTGTTTAGGGTAGGGCAGCAAAAGCAAAGAAAATATAAATGATATACAGGGTGATAGAGACGCTGCAGCAGATCCAAGGTAAAGAGAATCCAACGAAAAATAAATGCTCGAGGGGAAAGGAACATTATGGCTTCAGGTAAATACTGATCGACTGCCTTGGTTTTTTACCTGCTGCAGGGAGCTATATATATAGTAAAAAAATTAAATATAGAAAGCAGGAAGGGTTATAATAGAAATACGATACTACTTCTGAAATTATAAAAGATAATATGAAATGGATAATACTTAAATTTTCGTCCACGAACTCACACGACAGCCGACATGCCGTCGCATGCATGTCAAATCCTGAAACCGGCACAGAGTTTTATATCTGCAAGTCTAGCTCCACATCGTTTGAGTTCTTAAAGATTTTCTTCCCGTTAGATCCACGTGGACCCGCTGAGGTGGCGGAACAGTTGGCCGTGGAGCTGCCACGGGGCACGCGGCCATGTGGACATGGGGTCCTTTCCCTCCTCTATCCGGTCTGGATCTACGAGACACGCCCACGTGTCGGTCATGCCGGGGCAGGCCCCTACCTTATCGAGGGTGGAACAGAGGCTTTCTTTCTCTGCTTTCTTTCTTATCCTCGCTCACTGGCAACAACTGGATCGATCTTTCACCTTTATCTGCTCTCGTTTGATCCGTTTTTCTTCTTCCATCGGCTATATATGCCCGCACAAGGTTGTGACGGACAGAATCGTTTGAGAGAATTTGCAATCATCGCCATCGTCGTCATCATGCAGTGTCTACAGGCTCCGGTCTCCGATCTCTCTGTTTTGGAGAGGCAGAGATTGCACTACGATTGGCAGCAGCAGGAACAGCCAAGCCACCATTCTTATGACGCCGATCTCTGCGTGCAGAGTCTGAACTCCTTCACTTGCTTGGGCAATGGCCTGCCCGATCTCGCCCGCTACTCGATGCCTGTCGCTTCGAATTTTGAGGAAGCAGCCGTCGCAGCGAGCAATGGCAACCCCAAAAGGAGGAAGGCGGACAGTTCTCCCAAGTCGAAGGTAATTTATTATTAACAGAGACTGCATTCTACTCCAAGATGAAACTGATTAAAAAGCTATCAGCAGCAAGACGAAAGTAACTGCAAGAGAGGGAAACAAGAAACAGGAGGAGGAGGAGGAAGATCAGAGTCCAGACAGCAAAACAATAGAAAAGAGGCGTCAGGAGACACCTCAAATTACAAGAACGAGGAGCATCCAAAGGCTGATTACATTCATGTTCGAGCCCGCCGCGGCCAGGCCACCGACAGCCACAGCTTAGCCGAGAGAGTATGTGAAACTCCGATTCAGCATTCTCGTATATACACACACACACCCTTAATTTTGCCTCCTAATCAACGCATGATCAGGTGAGGAGGGAAAGGATCAGCCAAAGGATGAAGTACCTCCAGGAATTGGTGCCGGGATGCAGTAAGATCACCGGAAAAGCCGGCATGCTCGACGAGATCATTAACTACGTGCAGTCTCTCCAAAGACAAGTCGAGGTACTCGTTCATCTATATATACATATATATTCTTCTTGCGCATCGACAAATCCTCAAATTGGCAACCTTTTGCGCAGTTCCTGTCAATGAAACTCGCCGCCGTGAATCCACTGTCGGACAACAACTTCTCAAACTGCAGCATGGGCATCTCATCCGAGCCAATGGAGCAGCCATTCCTTCACTTCAACTCCTTGCAGGCCCATCCCTGCTCAGGGCTGGACATGTTCATGGATTCTTCTTCGGATCTAATGCCCGATGGATCCTCCTTCGTCTCATGCAGCGCTCTCAATGTAATTAAGCACCTCGTCCATCAATTCCAAGCAGTAACTAATTAGTTATTGATTACCTTTCGGGCTAATGAGTACTGAAGTGCCTTGCAGAGCTTGTATGGGTTAGAATTCCAGCTGGGGAGAGGGGCAGCAGCCTTTCCATTTCAATCATTTCAAGGTAAAGAATGACTCTGTGGATTGTGATGCGTGGTTTTACGTACCCAACCAGCACAAAAAAGAACAAGAAGAAAACAATTCCTGTCGCATGGATATATCATAATTAATATACCTCTGGTCCCCCGAAGGAGGACTGAGGAGTGAAATTTTAACTCGTGTCCTTGAACTGACGCCTGCAATTTCTTGCAGGGAATCTCTTGCCTAACAATCTCAAGATGGAGATATGATCGAACTGTATTGAATCGTCGGGGAGAGTCGAGTATTGTTCCTCATGCTGGTCGGCTAGCACATTTGCTGGGGATGTATTTATTCATTATTAGTTGCTCGATCGCGTGTATCATATATTGACTGGCATCTCGTTAATTACCTAGCTCCAAATAGAATTAGTTTTTTTCATTCATGATTATGTTGCTCCATAATATTTAATTTCCCCTCAGTTTCTCCGCATTTAAAGTGAGTAAATAAATAAATAAATAAAGTTACTTCACAATCTTGTCTACAACGGAGATCTTTATAATTTGGGCAAATTAACAAATTGACTACTGCACGTAATTAAAACCATGGAATACCTAAATAATGGAGAGAAGTTATAAAATTATCAAAATCACGTACTCCATTTCTATCTTTGTCACTCTGCATTTGCTCGCGTTTACCCCAATCGAGTGTAGCAATCGATTCGGGATACTACGGTGCTAATGGATAGTCTCAAATTGATTGATATGTTGTAGTAATCAATGAATTAAAAATTTGATTTGTGTCAATTGATTTTGGTCGAAATCGGTTGATGGACCTAAATAACTCAAAATGACATGAAACCAGGTCTTATATACTTGTTTAATTCTCCTGAATTATATTCATATCCTCAAACATCATTTTCACACTTTATATTAAAAGCAACAACATGAATCGGAGTTTTTTTAATCAATTGCTAAAGTATAGCAATCGATTCAAGACATTACTGAGTTGATGTATCATGGGTTGTTATACTGTAGCAACCAATTGAGGTAGGTGTGGGCGAATGCAAAGGAGTAAAAATGGAAATAGAGTACGTGATTTAATAATTTTAAAATTTACTTACATGATTTGGGTATTCAATAACTTTGACTACGTGGTTCAATAATTTACTATTATAATTTTTACATTACTTCACAAATGGCGCACTTAAAATCGAAGAATTCTTAAAAGACAATTAATTTTGAGATTTCTAAAAAATATAGTTATTTCTTATTTTACCCCTCCTGTCAATTCCTATAGTATCAAATTCAAAGAACAATGTTGAATTTTAAAAAACAACACTAATGTGGTACTACATTGAAAAAACTAAAACGACCGTGGTGTTAATTTTCTCTGCTTTTAGGATTTATGTTTTAAAATGAAAAACAAATACTCCATCTGGAAAATTTAAGAATTAGGCGCCATTTTGAATAAATTCACAATATTAAATGCGTCCATAAATCAATGGCTGATTTAAGAGGTCCCTTTCAAATCGTGCAAAATCGAGATCGAGTCGTGTTCACTGCAGTAATTAACAGAGGGACGCTCCTGTGTTTAATATACAACCTCTTTTAGCTACTTAATTAATCACTATCAATGCGTGTCCTTCTCCCTGACTCGGTCCCCGTGCATGGAGCGATCAGTAGCTTTCCATGCAGATGACCACAGCCTTTTCTTTCTCTTCAGGCCTTTGCTAGCTGCTGCTCATCTTCTGTATCTTATTAATTAGCTTAGAGTCACTGAGAGCTGCCTGCAAACTACTAATCGAATTATTGCATGATCAATCGACAGTTTTTTAAGTTTTTTAAAAATATTTTGGGAATTAAGTTTGTGTAGTTAAGAGAGTGGGTTAGTATGGTCCTACAGTCAATAGTTAGGTCTGTTGGATCTTTCTTTACAAATAACTGAGATTTGGGAGACTGCACCAATTGGTGGGATTAGTTAATAGCTATCTAAATAGGTCAGATCAACTCAATTATGGAGACAGTGCTCGTGATATTGGAAAGGGACTTTGCGAGAAAAAAGGGTGACATTGTTGAAAGATGTGCATGCACGTTGGGGATCCTCGGCTCCCAAAATGCCTTTTTTTTTCGTTTTTTTTATCGAGATTGGAGGTATTTGATCTACATTCAATGGTTTTTAAATGTGATGAAACCTTGGGCTTCACTGACACTAAAAAATTCTGTGAGGAAAAAAAAAATCTTTGTTGAGCTCCAAATGCAAAGTAGGATTCCTTGGAAGTTGCACTCGACTGACGGACTGAGTCCAAAATTTGGCCTGCAAACCCAGGAGGCCTTAGAGAGGCACGGTGCAAAGAAGTTTAATTGAGCACGGTGAAGAAGTTTAATTGAGCAGAGAATGTAAACCATCTTGCCAAACGACATTCACACCCTATTTAAAAAGGGATGAAATAAAATTTTTAAAAAATTAAAATTCAATTCCATTGATCCGATAAGGATGGATGAACCATGTGGAGGGTATCGTGGTAGCCAGCAAAGTGTCACGTGGTGGATGACGAGGAAGACAGTGCGACGCCACGTGACGGGAAGCACGACAACTTAGGGACGGACGAGAGCACGAGACCCGGGCCACCAAAAGGGGCGACAGGCTGGCAGGAAGTTCCGTTCGGGCGGTCAAATGCCAACCACAATCAACCCAACCATATCAGTCAACATGATTACAGAGTCAGTCCTCCCTGCGGAGGCTATGGTCAGACCTCAGAGGCATTCAGCTCAACACTCCGATTCTCCCTGTGGAGACTACGGTCAAACTACAGAGGCACTCAGGCATCCAGTACAGCACAGAAGCTTCTAAGTATATTTCGACCAAATGTGAAAGCAGTTCGGTCGGCTCAGCTCATCAGCACACCGGTCCTCCCTACGGAGGCTACGGAACAGCTTGGAGCTCCGCTCGACCGGTCAAATTTTCCAGATAGAGAGGCTCCACCGATCCGATTCGCGCACGATTAGCCGATCTCCTGAGTCAAACATCATGAATTACCGCGTACAGAACACGCCGCAGATCTCTGACACGTGTATAGAGGCAGCACGCGTGATGCGACCAAGTGTCAGAGCCTACGTGGCAACCCACCATTGGTTGGTGTCACACATGGCAGCTCATCGTTGGCTGAGCACATCATCGCACGTGTCAAATGACGAGCTTCCACTGTAAAAGGGGGTCCTCGGTATTCGTCGCAGACATATTACGTATAGTCCTTTCACTATTC
>JBBPFP010937164.1:0-15066 GCA_037974795.1 Kaempferia galanga | reverse complement strand
CTCTCGCTCTGCTCTGCGTGTGCCCGGCCTGCGGTTGTCTCCGTCGTCGCCTCAGCACCCACCGCCGCCGGAGCCGAGAGAGGCCGCTTCGGGCCATCTTTTCCCTCCCTTTCCTCCCTATTTGTCTACTTCTCCCTCACCCTGCTCCAGAGACCATCCCTTGCCGCCAGGAGCCTAGAGGGACCGAGCCCGGCCCTCCCTTCCCTCTCCCCCTTATCCTTTTCCCCCCTGTGCCCTGCCCCGGAATCCCACCATCCGGTGCTGTTGAGAGCCAGGGGACATCCAGGAGCTAGGGCAAGCAGTTGGGCTCTCGTTGTTCTCTCTCTTATCAACCGTCTGGTCCATGTTGTTGCTTTGCATCCAAGATATCACCGCGATGAAGGGATCTTGCCTTGCGCGTCGGTCAAATTAAAGGTCAGAATTCAGTAATATTTTTATGGGCATTATGTAAGATTGTTTAGTTTTGATTAATAGTTAAATGCTATTTGTGTTTGATAGCCGCAAGCATTTTGTAGCATTGAAACACCTATCCATTTCTGTTCAATTGAGGGAAAATTTGGAAAATAAATACATGGTCTTAGTATATTCATGCTGTAGGCTCTACCTAGGAGTGTATTTTGGATTAGCAAGGGAATAAACGGTTGTTTGTTAGCAGTGTGAATTAAGTTTTATAACTAGGGCTGTGTAGGGATAGGTACCTCAAGATTGGATCTATCAAAGCTGAAGTTTAATTATTTTTTATTTTGTGTTACTATCCTAATTAGAAATTTATCTTATTTTTTTTCCTAAAATATTTTTATATTTATATTTCTAAAAATCATTTGATGGGAGTACATTAACTTTTAGATCCTTAATCCTACTTGCTTCTTGTTTATTTGACATGGATAAATCTATAATTGAACTCTTTTGCATATTCTTTGTGTATAAATATAAATATATGGAAAAATAGATTCTACGCATGTTGCTATAACTTATTTGTTAAAAAGCATAGAACATTAAAATAATGAAATGTGTTTTATTTGAAAGTAACCATTGGAGGGTTAAATAACTCGTATTTTTTGTTCATGTTATATATATGTGTGGGTGATTATATGGGAATTAACATGGGAAGAGGTTGATTTCATTAGGTAAAAATTGATACTGTGTTACTTCTTAGCTAAAACCTATCTTTAGACTGGATTGCCCTTCATGCTACTTGTTAACTTTTGTTCACCTTTAACTAAAGATCATATGCTAATATGCAATTCAATTTACATAATCATTATAAAAAGATTAAATTAGGTTAGTTCCTTAGACTAACCGATAAAATGTAAATCCAAAATAAAATGCTTATGGTATAAAGAAAGTGAAACAACAATGATTATAAATGGAGGAGAATATAAATACTATACAGTGAAAACATTGAGCATATCCTTTTATCAGAGTACTTGATTGCCCACATGATGAACTTGTGGCATCATGATGTCACTTGCACACCACTATTATCTACATGAGGACGCTAGATCATTGTATTTAACTAGTGAGTGCTTTAGCCCCATATGTTAGATGACGTCACTTTACATTGAGAATTTGACTTTAATGATTAACTTAGTAGGTTATTGGTGATGATTAAAAGGTTACAATTAAAATACATTAAATTGTGATAAATAAGTGGAAACATTGACTATATATAAAACTGAAGACCCACTTTAAGTTTGTGCACATCTTTTTTGATTTATCTATCTAGCAATTTGTGCTCAATATTAATTTTTCCTCAGTCTCCAGATTTATAGATAAAGGTTGATTTTAAAGTCATAATTGGTTTCAGTCAGTGTACAAATAAATGTTGATTTTGAAGTCATTGTTGGTTTCAGTCATTATACAGAGATACTTGATGTACCAATAGAGGGTTTAGCTTTATTTATTGCATTTTTGTTCTATTCGTATAACATTTTGGTACTATTTACTGTTGGAAAAGAAATGAGTATATATGTTTTGCGAACATGTCTTACTTATCTTGCTTTATTGATTGCTGGTATGCTTCTTAGTTACTTATTATTATTATACTGTCACTATGTGTGTACATCTTGGTAAATGGAATTACATCCTGGATCGTGATAATATTGGCCTGAGCAGGATATATGCCTAACAAGCACCTTCATGTAGTTGCGCATGCATCTCTTTTAGTTTCTGTGAAACCTTGCACCTTTGTCTGAAGGAACTCTGAGTAGTCACCATTTTCGTTGCCAAACATCAGCAGAGCAATGTTGATCAGTTTTCCTTGAAAATAAGGGTAAAGGGATGTGTTACATGTCTCAGATGCCTTTCTACAGCAATAGTAATAAGTTTGATAAATGATACCATACCTCTTTCTGGGGCTGGTATTGATATCTTTTATGAGTTTATTGCTTTTCAGTTAATATATATCCAGAATCTTAATTTTTTTGACCTACCTTGGTAAATTGATTTGTCAGGTGATACCTGCTTAAAGTTCAAATGGAAGCTATCCAATTTTAAAATTCCAGCATGCACATGTCAGATGCAACCAAAGATTCTAGTGTCACAAATGTGTCATTTATAGGATCTAACCAAAGATTGCCTCACCAGCTTGGTCGCCAACAACTGTCAAATGCATCAAAAAGCACTCCACAATCTTTATATTTACATGCACAGCTGCATGACACAGAAAAAGATTCTGTATGTCGGAGTCAGGAGTCTCAGTCAATGTTGCTAAGGCCTCATCAAGCATATGATCCAATTCAGCAGCCTCAATTGTTGCATAAGGGTCGATATCTAAAACGTCGGCATATATTAGTACAAAAATGTGATTTTGAGCCCTTGCATTCGCAAAGCACTACCAAAGTCTCACATTCAATTAATTGCAATAATTTGCCAGAGCAAATGCCAGGAGGGCCTTTGATAGCCCATGATATGATTAAGCAGGAGGTGCCTCTGGGAATGAAAGAATACATTTCATCAAATAGTTCTGTTCTTACAGATGTTTTATTTGGTGAGCATTCCATGTTCCCCAGAAAACCAGCACAATATCAAGCAATTCAGAATCTTCTATTCCTGTATGAACATTTTAGGAACTGCCAGAATCAAGAAAATCATTGCAATTTCTTCCAATGCAGGAATTTGAAAAGTGCTCTTGCTCACATTTTACATTGTAAAGATGCTGATTGTGCCAAGGGTTGCTATAAGTACAAAAGCCTATTTGATCATTATGCAGAGTGCTCTAATAGTCTTTGTAGTATTTGTGGTCCTGTGAGAGCAAGAATGGAAGAAGTTTCTCAAAGGGATATTAGCAATGGTTTCACAGATTTTAAGACTTCTCTAGCTACTGTTGCAAGCATGGATCAAGAGGAATCTGCCTGCAAACGTGCCAAAACTACAAGTCATTTTGGTCAAAACGAAACTTTTGGGGTCAATGTAAAATCAACAAAACCAAACCATCATTTTGGAGGAGAGCTGCAAGCAGGCCAACTGGTGAGACTGCCTTTAGATACAAATACTGGGAATCAGAAACTAATAGAAACTTGCACACTTGGAGATGCAAATATTAGTAGTGCAAATCTATTGGAAAGTCAACATACGGACTCCATCCTTGGAAATTCTGGAGAAACATATGATGCTACTGAGGACCCCCAAATTGAGATCAAAGAAAATCTTAGCGTTGAACCTGATGAGTTAGCAAATGTAGCTATATGCTCTGAGCCAGCAAATGAAATTCAGCTTGGGTTTCCTATGGTTGAAATCAGTGATGTTGGTAATGCCGAACCATCTGCATCTGCTAATGTGGTTGAGACAAGGATTGGAGCCCCACTTAGTGTGGAGCCTGACGAGTTAGCAAATGTAGCTATATGCTCTCAACAAACAAATGTAGTTCAACTTGGGTTTCCTATGGATGAAATCGGTGATGCTGGTAATGTGAATGTATCTTCTTCTGCTAATATAGCTAAGACAAAGACAGGATCACCAAAACGTGTGACTTCTAATCTTGATACATCCACTTCGGAAATGCTTAGGGTTCACATTAGCAGTCTCGAGCAACATGTAGACCAGGTTAGTCTTCAATTTAGTGGAAATTGGGTCTTTAATTTATTTAGCTATTGTGATGCTGACTTTATTCGCTTCCTCTGCGAAGGTAATTGAGGCATTTAGGCATTTGTTTTTATGCATTTATGCTTAGTTTTGTTCAAAATGGTAACTGTCATCAGGTATGCATTGTCTCGTCATCATTGGTTATTCTTTTTGACCCTTTTTTTCAGTGCTTAAGGTATTTAAGGAATTGATATTATTTTGTTTTTGTTTTGAACAAGGATTGTTGTCGCAAAGGATGTACTTCTATTAATTTTTATCTTGCTTCAAGGACCAGTCCATCTGACTATTGGTTTACAAGCATGGACAAACTAAGCAAACAACTATATTTGGAAAATTACATGAGCACGAGGAATAATGAAACCAACAACTCAACAGTATCCTAATCAAATTGAATGTTAACTATGTATACTATTGAGTGAGTATACCATCCCTCCATTGTCTTTCAAAACAATTTTATTCTCAAGGTTGAGTAGTAATTCATTCTGGAATGTGTTCTGTCGCTTTCATGATTTATTCTTGTTGATATTTATCATGGCTTGTTGCATCCTCTCGTTATTTGCTACGCTAAGCTCTTTAATCTTAATGGCAATTTACAGTGTGCATAACTTCTTTACATGAGTTATAGAATATTTTCATCTCTATTATATTGTATTTTTTTCTTGAAACTGAATAATTAAGTTCAATGTGAGATATAATACCTTTTCTGTTTATTGCATTGTCAACAACACATTTGCTATAAATGATCTTGTTCTATGTACCTGAATACATGGCTACTAGATTGGAATCTTAGAAGAATTCTTTTATATGGTTTCATACAGCATAGAAGGAACATGCTTTTCTCCTCCCTGATCACTGTTCCACATGTGGGGAGGCTAGAAAAACCACAAGAGCTGAAAACAACCTCTCCAACTTCAAGCACCAATGAAGAGAAAGTATTATGCGACATGTTGCCCGGTATCTCGTTCAGTAATAATACATTTAAGAGCCCCGTGATTGGTGATCTATGTTCTGCTTCCCAAAGTGTGTAGAGTTATTAGTATCAGCAAATTTGTTATATTTATTTCATTTAGTTACTTTAATGTTGGCCTGCGCAGGATATATACCTAATGAGCACCATCGTGTAGTTGCCCATGCATCTCTTAGTTCTGGTGGAAACGGTGTGCCTTTGTCCGAAGAAACTCTGAATAGACACCATTTTGGTTGCCAAATGTCAGCAGAACAATATACTGATTGTCAAAATGATCAGTTTTCACATGAAATAAGGAGTAAATGGATGCCTTGCATGTCTCAAATGCCTTTCTACAGCAATGGTAATAAGTATGATAATGATATCATGCCTCTTTCTTGGGCTGATATTGATATGCTTTATGAGTTTATATTGCTTTTCAGTTAATAGATCCAGAATCGTAATTTTTCTAACCTACCTTGCTGAATCGATTTGGCAGGTGACACCAGTTTGAATTTCAAAAGGAAGCTATCCAAGTTTAAAAATTCCAGCATGCATGCATCAGATGCAACCAAAGATTCTAGTATCTCAAATGGGTCATCTGTAGGATTTAACCAAAAATTGTCTCACAAGCTCAGTCAGCAACAACCGTCAGATGCTTCAAAAAACACTCCACAGTCTTTATGTTTATATGCACAGCTGCATGACTTAGAAGAAGAGTCTGTATGTAGGAGTCACGAGTCTCAGCCAATGTCGCCAAGCCCTCATCAAGCACCAATTGGCCTGCCTGATTTTGAGCCCTTGCATTCGCAAAGCACTGTCAAAGTTTCACATTCAATTAATTATAATAATTTGTCGGAGCAAATGCCATGTAGGCCTTTGGTAATCCACGATATGAATAAGCAGGAAATAGCCCTGGAATCAAAAAAATGTATTTCATCAAATAATTCTAATCTTACAGATGTTTTATTTGCCGACCATTCCATGTTCCCAAGAAGACCAGCACAATATCAAGCAATTCAGAATCTTTTATTCCTGTATGAGCATGCTAGGAACTGCCAGAATCAAGAAAATGATTGCAACTTTTTCCAGTGCAGCAATTTGAAAAGTGCTTTTGCTCACATTTTATATTGTAAAGATGCTAGTTGTGCCAAGCGTTGCAATCAGTACAAGAGCCTATTTGATCATTATGCAGAGTGCTCTAATATTTTTTGTAGTATTTGTGGTCCTGTGAGAGCGAGAATGAAAGAAGTTTCTCAAAGTAATATTAGCAATGGCTTCACAGAATCTAAGACTTCTCTAGGTACTGTTGTAAGTATGGATAAAGAGAAATCTGTCTTCCAACGTGCCAAAACTACAATTCATTTTGGTCAAAATGAAACTTTTGAGGCCAGAGTAGAATCAACAAAACCAAATCATCATTTTGGAGGAGAGCTGCAAGCAGGCCAACTGGTGAGACTGCCTTTAGATACAAATACTGGGAATCAGAATCTAATAGAAACTTGCACACTTGGAGATGCAAATACTAGTAGTGCAAAACTAGTGGAAAGTCAAAATACGGACTTCATCCTCGGAAATTCTGGAGAAACATATGATGCTACTGAGGACCCACAAATTGAGATCAAAGAAGATCTTAGCGTGGAACCTGATGAGTTAGCAAATGTAGCTATGTGCTCTGAGCCAGCAAATGAAATTCAACTTGGGGTTCCTATGGTTCAACCCAATGATGTTGGTAATATCAAATTTTCTGCAGATGCTAATATGGTTGAGACTAAAATTGGAGCCCCACTTAGTGTGGAGGCTGATGTGTTAGCAAATGTAGCTATATGCACTCAACAAACTAATGCAGATCAACTTGGGTTTCCTGTGGATGAAATTGGTGATGCTGGTAATGTGAACCTATCTTCTTCAGCTAATGTGGCTGAGACAAAGGCAGAAGCCCCCAAAAGAGTGACTTCTCTTCTTGATACATTCACTGTAGAAATGCTTAGAGTTCACATAAGCAGTCTTCAGCAACATGTAGACCAGGTCAGTCTTCAAGTTAGTGAAAATTGGGTCTTCAATTTACTTAGCTATTGTGCATGGAAGGTGGCAAGGCCATATGCAGTTTTAAATTTTTACTGTTCATATAATTTTATGCATGATTTTCAAGATTTTAGTGCTAGTAACTTAACATCCCAAATTAAATAAATTCAAATCCTAATGCACTCGTCAGGATTCCAACTACTGATGAAGCTTTTGTTTTCTGGGTCAATTTCCTTGAAATGTTTCTTATTTTAAATCTTTATTGTTTTTTTTTGTCTCTGAATTTTGTCTCCATCTTACAGCATATAGTTGTTTCTACTATTGCACTAACATTATTTCGCAAATATGTTTGTAACACCTTTTTTGAGACACCTGTTTGGCTGACTTCTTCGTATGGTAGTCTTCCAATTCTTCATTTGACTGAGTTCTTCGTGAATATGTTCTTCATTTGACTAGGCAAAATTCTAGTAAAAAAATTCAGAAACACAGCCATTGTTTTCAGCAATGCATATTATTCTAAATGGTTGCTGCTTAGGCAAATTCATCAAGCAACCACCTCGCCTAGCGGCTAGCTGTTAGGAAGCCTTTTAAAAAAAGGCCTAGATGGATTTCTTAGACAGCCTGTGTGGACTGCTTAAACAAAATGTTACCGGAACCAATGCTTTTGATTCACGCTACTTATTTTAATATTAGTAAGGTAACATACTGTGATGTATCAATTTTAATTCGAGTTATTGATAGACCAAATTTTTAATGAAAATTATATTTAATTAATTTTTCTAATTGTTTAATAATGGAAGCTTATGTAAAATCAATATACAACTTATTTGTAAATTATACACAATAAATATATTTATCTAATAATTAATATATATAAATAAAAATACTGAAATCGTATCGGCACGATACGATACCGAAACTGTATCGTTTTGGTTTGGGACCGAAACCTCAGTACGGCTCGAGATTTTAAACCTTGCGTATAAATGTAATTATTTTAGATAATTTGATTAATGGCATGAGTGTTATTGAAGCATTGTGAATATTTGGTTATTGGTTGCTTCTTCTTTGATCCATTCCATTCTTGCACAATGTTGTTGTAGTATGGGTTTGGTCTCAATAATTAAATTTTCCTCGATCATCTGGAACTGGAGAACTTGTGTATTTTATTCGTAAACGTGCTTATCTCATTGCACAGGCTTCTTTTTTTTTTCTATTGTGAATTAATTTGTTTGCATGGTTGTCTTTTTCTGCATTTTGGCCATGTTATTTAGGATAAAGCAAAGAAAGACAACCCCCAGGATATGGAACATCGGGTAGATCAGAACCTATGCAGTTTGTGCAGGATGGAGAAACTTACTTTTGAGGCTCCACCTCGTTATTGTTCATCGTGTTACAAGTTAATCAACCCTAGGGGAGTCTATTATACCATGAAAAGTTTGAAGTACACAGATTATGAGTGCGGTGCAAAGATCTCTTTCTGTAGCAAGTGCTATGGTTCCTCTGGTGAGAGTATCAAGGTTGCTCGTCAAGAAATGCGAAAGGTGAATTTGGAAAGGAGGTTGAACTATGCTGAGAGTGATGCTGAAAATGAATGGGTAGGAGTATCTGAACATCCCAATTTTATTTTATTTTTTCTTTTTCTAAATGAACTGTAGCTTTACTGATGAATGTTTTCCAGTGGGTCCAATGCGATAAGTGCAAAGCATGGCAGCATCAAATATGTGCTCTTTTTAGTGGAAAAAGGAAGGATGCATTGCAATCTGAATACACTTGCCCAGAGTGTTGCTTGCACGAACTGGAATGTGAGATGCATAAACCAGTTCCGCAAAATGCAGTTCTTCGGGCAACTGATTTGCCAAAAACTTTGATGAGTGATCATATAGAAAATTGGTTATTTGAGCACCTTCAACAAGAGAGAGAAGAAAGGGCAAGGAAATTACAAATAACTGTTGATGAGGTATTTTATTTATTTCCATAGTGAGCCTTATATGTTATATGTCAAATAATATAACCTTATTTGCTTAACTATATATTCCATTCTTATCAGGTGCCTGGGGCCAATGATCTTGTCATTAGAGTGGTCTCATCAGTTGACAAGAAAGTGGAAGTAAATCCAGGTTTTCAAGAGGTTTTTAAGGAGGAAATGTATCCTGCATATTTTCCTTACAAATCAAAGGTGTGACTATGAATGTATACTTTGTTTTCTTGGATTTTTTCTGCACTTTTAGTTGCACTAGTGTATTAATATGGTATTTTTATGATGGATTTGTTTGCCTTTCAGGTTATTCTGTTATTTCAGACAATTGAAGGTGCAGATGTTTGCCTTTTTGGCATGTATGTTCAAGAATATGGGTCAGATTGTTCTTTCCCAAATCAAAGGCGTGTTTGTATTTCATATATAGACTCTGTCAAATATTTCAGGCCTGAAATAAAGGCTGTTACAGGAGAGGCTTTGCGAACCTTTGTTTATCATGAGATCCTTGTAAGTAAATTTGTAACTATTAAGCTTACTTCACATTGCCTTTTTCTATTACCACCAAAAAGTATTAACGGATGATGCTCCAACATTACATGTCCTGTTTATCTAGATAGGGTACCTTGACTACTGCAAGAAAAGAGGTTTCACCAGCTGCTATATATGGGCTTGCCCATCTCTAAGGCAAGACTATTATATTCTATACTGCCATCCCAAGACACAGAAGACACCAAAGTCTGAGAAGCTTCGTGAATGGTAAGTACTATCCCATTCCATGTGCCTCAACGGTATGCTCTAGTATGATTACCATGCCATTAACTTAATCTGATGATAACAGGTATCAAGTCATGATACGCAAGGCCATAAAGGAAAAAGTAATTCAGGAGCAAACCAATTTATATGATCATTTCTTTGTTCCCACTAGTGAAAGCAAAGTTAAGGTTACTGCAGCTCATTTGCCATACTTTGATAGTGATTTCTGGCCTGGAAAAGCAGATATTCTTCTGGAGGACAAGAACAAATCTCAGGCCAAAGGCACAAAGGCAGTGATTGAGAGAGCGCTAAGGGCTGCCAAGCGGGATGCATCAACTGGAAATCCAAAGGATATTCTACTTATGCACCAAGTGAGTCTCTTCTTCTCTTTCTGTTTTCCCCACCTTTTTTCTTGCTTCATTCTTTATTTGCTACATTTTCATATTCAAATGCTATACTTCTCTCTGGCCTTTCTTTTCCCACTTCATCAGGTTGTCTCCTATCTGCTTTAGATAGATTCAAATGGCATGCATAATTGTGTAGCTCATGCTTTTCTGATGCTTGTGTGAATTATCTTTGGCCTTGCCTGTGGAGATGCTTTGCAAATCTCGCTTGCTAGTCCTTGATGAACTACGGGATTTTGCATGCTGATTCCTAATCTTATTAGACTGGCTCCAAAGATTTTTTTTATCTTTCAAGGCGTGAAGCAATTGCATTCTCTCATCATATTTTTTGATTAATCAACAGCTTGGAGAAGTTATCCGCCCAATGAAGGAAGACTTTATCATGGTCCACTTGCAGCACACATGCAAATATTGCTATCAGCCTATTATGTCTGAAAAACTATGGGTCTGCAGTGTCTGCAAAAATTTTCAACTGTGTATGCCGTAAGTAGTTTATCTCCTTTTATGCTAGTTTTCCCCCCTTTGGCGCATATGTGATTGTTTATTTGATAATTAAATTTGACTTTTTGCTGGATATACCTGTAAAGTTGTGGCTATTCTCTTTCACTATATCTGTAGAATGATCATGTACCAATACACTTTTTTATCTTTAGGTTACTTTCAGTCACATGACTAACTGAAATTTCATTCAATGTTTAGTGAAGTTGACCAATGAAAAATACTCTGATTATTTAGAAAAATTTATTATGCTAGTTTCAAAATATTGTGGCCCCATCCCTTGACCCCACGATTTATTTGAATTTTCAATGTACACATGAATGAAGCAATGTGAAGTTTGTTAAACATAGATTTTATTTTATTTACCCCACTGGATTGCTGTGCCATGTAGCTATTACCATCAAACACGTTCATATTGCAAAATGCAGCCATTATTTCATGTATACTGGACTTGCTACACTTACATCTTGTAACATATTGGGCTTGTCTAAGTAATCCTATTTATCTACTTTACTACTTATGGATGTGTTTCTGCATTCAGTTACAGATTCTAAATGCTCTACATTGTCATATTTGTCATTCATGTGCTCTGGTATTTTGTCCAAGCTTAGCTACATTTTTTAGTCAGTCAAATAGCTGTCACCTTACAACTAAATGTTTATTGCATAGCTCAAGTGCAAATCTGTGATGCCAGACTTTCTTTGTTTGGGTTTCTTAGGATTCATTGTTGCATGGCAGGTTCTTTCTTGAGAATGCTAAATTCTATTTCTAACACTGAAATGCTTAAATAAATAAAAAAGAAAAAAAATAGGGGGAAAAAACCTGGAACAAGCAAGTAAAATGATATGGCACGTTTACAGATAGGACCCGTTGTAATTGATGGGTGGTTTACTTAGATGATTGTTGTTGTTTTCTAATTCTGTGTATTTTCTACTTGATTTTGTTCTGGTATTACAGGTGCTATGATAAGATGCAGGATCTTGATAAGAAGGATAGACACCCTATTACTGCTAAGGAAAAACATTCCTTTCAATTAGTGAGTGCCTAAACTCTGTTTACATGTAATTTTTTCAAGATTCTTTCTAATCTTCCTATTTTTCTATTTCAGGTGGAGATCCATGTTCTTGCAGATACTCATGACGAAGATGGAACTATAGAAAGCAAACTGTTTGATGTGAGAACTGGTTTTTTAAATTTTTGTCAGAATGAGCAATATCAGTTTGACACCCTCCGTAGAGCAAAGCATTCAACTTTGATGATCCTTTATCATCTTCACAATCCAATGGAATATGTGTTTACATCCTCATGCGCCATGTGTCATGGTAGCATTGATGGTGGACAGAATTGGCACTGTATGAACTGTCAGGGTTACCGCCTTTGTGATTCTTGCTATTTGAAAGGGACTTCTCACCATCAGTTGGTTAGTCACACCATGTTGCCTGGGATCAATCTGCAGCCAAAGCAACAAAGAAGTGGAAGATTAAAAGTTCAAGTAAGTCCAACTTTTTTATGCATTTAACTTGAAATCAGAAGACAACATTGCTTCAAAGAAACCTTCTTTGTTAAGAGTTGAACAAACTGTTTCAGTTCTTGCTTTCATCAGTGTGATTGCTATATGCACAAAAGCCCTCCAAGGACCATCACCTTTTCTTATATTTTGATCTTCACTTTTTCAAGACCTTTGCATGTTTGATTAGGCATTTCTGGCTCATTTTTACTATCTTAGCTGCTGCTACATGTACCACTTGGTCTTCTACAATTTGGATTAGCTCCTCAAATACAAGTTTATTGTCTTTAGGTGCATGAAATCCTTGAGTTCCAGTACTTCTGTTGCTAGAAAATTCAAATCCTTGTATATCTCGTCAGTTTCTTGTAACATTATGTACTCAGTCACTGTCTGTTGATCAGTGAGAATCTGTTCCTTATTGAAATAGAACAGTTTATCAAGTATCATATCAGTTTTCATGTTTTGGGGGTTTAATTTATCTAGGTTGTTCAGTTTATCTTTCCTTTCCTAGTATACTAATATATCTAAGATGGGAGAACTATGGTCCTGCGAGCATATCCTGGTCCACTGACTGTTTATGAAAAAATGCATGTTTTTCATTTAAATATTATTGTTTATACAAATATGCAAATTATTATGTTATTGACAGTTTTTGTCATGCAAAAACAATTATCTATTCTGTCTTTTAGATGTATTCCTGGTATTCTGTATCCATTGTTGTTGTAGTACATAGTAGATGCTAATCAACTAGTTTTGATAATTGCTGATATGGCACTCTATAAACTTTCCGGTGATATACTTGATCTACTTTCCCGTACATTTAACAGTAATATCTTTCAAATATCAGATTGTCCTTGATGCATTACTTCATGCTGCAAAGTGCTATGCTCCTCGATGCACATATCCATATTGTTTGAAAGTCAAAAAGCTCTTCCTCCATAGCAGGAGATGCAAGGTGCGTGCTTGTGGTGGTTGTATATCGTGCAAGAAGATTTGGCTACTTCTTCAGCATCATGCTTGTATTTGCCAAGACTTAGATTGCCATATGCCTCGATGCAGGTACGTAAAAATTAGCTTCTTTTTTCATTTTCTGTTCTTCCTTAATCAATCCCTTATTGTCATTGTTGGTTTATTGATACTTAGGGATCTAAAGGTTTATAAAATGAAGGTGAGACAAGGAACAAAAGAAAGAATCAGACTACATGCTAGGGTTTCTGCATCAGCTACAACTCGCAACTGATGTGCAGTTTCTTAGTTTTAGGAAGGGTATTCTTTTGAGTAAGGAGATTTATTTATCGAAGTTAGTGGACTAGCAGTGGAGTTCTGTGCAGGATGATGATGGTGGCACCACTACTGTCATCTATGGATTGCCACTGCGGTCTGAGCAGCGCTGCTTGACCTGCTACTGATAATTTGTTAGAATAGTCATCCTTAGAGGTTGCTAAGATGATTCAATTATCAAAGCTGATAAACCCGCAGCTGCTGTGGATCAACCTTGGTTTCTTTAAAACTTGCAAATCTGAAGGTATATGCAGAAGATGAAGAACATGGTGGTGTTTTTGAATCCACTATTGACCAGATGAGCAGTTTGCAAGATTTTGCTGGAAGATGACATTATCAGAGAGACATTAAGTTAGATTTAATTATCGAAGTATGTAAACTAGCAATTTTAGTCTGATTCATGCCTGGATTGGAAATGAAAAAGACCCTAACTCCCCAACGGCTTGTAAATATGGAGCCCTGGAGAACCGGCATACTTTGCCTCCGATGGTAACGCAGAATTCTCGCTGCACGTCGAGGAAAAATAGTCTAGCAACTAAGAAGCAAGGTAATGGAAACCAACTTGAGAGTGCAAGGACTAAGGGATCAGTTGTCCAAGCTTCTTGGACAACACGGGCATTAGTTTGAATTATGTATTTGCATTTGATTCTTTTTGTATGATCAATAATTGTGACCAGGCAAAATTTTCATAAATTGATAGATTTCTTTAAACGTTCTTCTGTGTTTGATGGTAAATGTGTTCTGCTCCTCGATTTTTTGTTTTTTTGGTGTGATCAACGATTTGAGTCTTGAGCTTGCATTGTGTTGTATAATTGTAGATTCATTGCCTCAACGATCAAGAGCTTCTGATTGATAAAGCTATGATGCATTGTGTTCGAAAGTTGTATAAACTAGAAACTGTTTTTATAAATTTTAACTTTGTTATTTGGCTCTAAAGTTGTAGTAGTACTCATTAAAGACAGATAAGAAGTATTTATTATATACTTGATAAAAATGAAGGTAACTGTAGATTTATTATTATTTTAAGTTACATTTAGTATCCTATTTATGTGATTAATTTTGGAGTGATAGTCCGGTCCAATATGAAAATTTTCCATCTGATATTAGGGCAAATTGATAAGCACGTGTAGTCAACCACTTATTAAATAAAATGTGTGTGTTAATTTATTGAAGTTGAGATTTAATTGCCCTACTATGTACTGTCGGACCGTGAAGAACGCGAAAGGAGGGGGTGAATTGTATCTTTTTCGTAATTCGTAAAACTAATCAGAGTACGTAGCGGAAAGATAAAAACACTCGAACAAAGGCACAAGTTGTTTTACTTTGTTCGGAGCCTTGGTCGACTCTTACTCGAAGGCCCATGGTTCTCTGAACCGTATCCTTGGGCAATACTATAGTTTCGATAAGCAAGTACAATAAATTATAATAATTTGTAGAAGAAAGAAACTTAAAGATTATACCGACAATGAAAATAAGATTTGTTGCGCGCGGATTGTCGAAGCAGCTTTTCAGCGTCGTTAGAGCTTCTTCTGAGCAGAGCGCAGGAGGAAGTTTTTCTTGAATTGTTATTCTGAACCTTCTGCTCAAACTCCTT
>JBBPFP010936436.1:0-15081 GCA_037974795.1 Kaempferia galanga | reverse complement strand
TTGGAGATGCCCTAAGAAACTTTGCTTGTGGGTCAATTTGGCCTAAGCTAGTCAGCTAGTTCCGAGAATGGGTACGTAACAAAGAGTGCTCACACACAAGTCACCTTTGAATTAATGCAATTTAAGCCGGATTAGTACAATTTATGCACTAGATTTGCAGAATCTTTCTCTCCAAATATTTATTCACAACATCAATACTTAGAGATTAATATAAATCAACCAATTAACGTGTCTTGAAACTATCCATGTGAAATTAAAATCTCATTCATAATGCAATCTCTTTATAACATAATATATATAATTATTTAGTTACATGACCCTTATCTCTTAGTCATCAAGCCATATCCTTTCAACCAATTCTATTTGATAGTTGTTGCCCTCATCGTCACTTTCAACTCAGCTAGTTTGATTGTAAAGAAAACATGCACGCGGAGAACTTGATCTTAAGCAAAAGATCAAGTTCCATATATAATACACTAATGGATGCTTACTGATAAGATTTTCACAATAAATATAAACCCTACCAGTCGAGGCCATAACTCCTTTCCACCAACATCTCCCTTGTTACACTAACAAACAAACAAATAATTAATTAATTATTTATTTATTTTTTAAAATATAGTGTTGAATCTATGTTTGGACAGGAAATAAAAGAAATGATGTTTTAAAAATAATGTAAGAGAAGGAAAGGATACCCCTTGATATCGATATTTTAATTTTGATAGAGGAGGAAGTGAACCTTGGAGCTTGCACTGTCTTTTAAGCAACTATCTTCTTCTTCTCCACAAGAAAAACTGGATATTTTTATTAAAATAAAATTAAAATAGTAAAATATCTGTAATTGGATAATATGTGGGCCCAACGTCTTGCTACAGTCGTTGGCTCTTCGCGGCATTAGGGAGCCATTTTGTGCGTCGCAGGGGTCGATTTTTAGTGCCAGGCAACCGGACTGGACGCGGCCCGAACCCATCTTGGACCGTTGACCCGACGGCGGACCGACGCGGTCAGTCCTCGTGCTGGACTGGCTCCGTCAAATGGCTTCTCGTCGGCTGCGAACGTCGCCGTCGTCGATAGTTTACTCACGCGCGCGAACAGCGCGAAGCCGGAGGACCACGTGTCCGAATTCTATTGAAGCGGGTCCACGATCGGCCCAGGCGGTTGCTGCGAACCGGGTAAATGGCGACCGAGCAGGCACTTCCGGTGGAGGTTATAATTGCACGCCCCACGGTCCCCAAGCTTCCCCAGAAAGCCAGCGTTCAAGTCGACGGTCGGATCTCGACCGCGTTGCTGGACGGAATGCCTCCTACGTCCACGTGTCTGTTGCGTAGCGGATTCCTGATAAAAAAAGGGGCTTTCGACATGCGTCTCGTTCTAATCTATACGCGTAGCGATGGTACGTCAGCAGGCGCGTTCCCTCTGCGATCCTGCCTATTTATTCTGCGCCTCCTCGTGCAATTCATCTCACGCCTACCTTCTGTTTCCAGTTTCGATTTGTGCTAAGAGTTGTGGTGTGTATTTGTGTTGGACGGTTTCAGTTCCTCGATCGCTTGATTTGAGAGGTGATGTCGACGATGGGGAGCCTTACTCTCACCGGAGCTGTGAAGAGGGCCGCCTCCGATTTCCCCTCCCGCCGCGCCATATTCGTCCCCGGCCGCCTCGAGCTCTCCCACGCCCGGCTTCAACAGATCGTGGATGGCGCCGCCGCGCGACTCGTCGCCGCCGGCCTACGCCCTGGCGATGTCGTCGCCCTTGCTTTCCCTAACACTGTTGAGGTTTGACCCCTCTCTCTCTCTCTCTCTCTCTCTGTCCTTTTCGATTCGTCGATTGATGTTTTTACCCTAATTTTGGCTGCTAACGCGTGGGTGGTTGTTTGCTTCTCTCGCAGCTTTTGATCGCCTTTTTGGCTGTGATCCGCGCTCGTTGCGTGGCGGCTCCCCTCAATCCTGCGTACACCCGCGAGGAGTTTATGTTTTACATCTCTGATTCGGAGTCGAAACTCCTACTGACCAACGACGCAGGCAACGCGGCGGCGGAGGCTGCGGCGGCGGAGATCGGGATTCCTCGCGCTGGTGCCTCCCTCCCTGACCCTTCTGGCCCGCTGCAGATATCTCTTCCGGTCGGACCGACGGAGGGCGATTTTGCTGCTTCTGCTCTCGAAGGGTGCGTCAACGACCCCTCCGACGTTGCTTTGTTCCTTCATACATCGGGCACCACGAGCCGACCCAAGGGTGTGCCACTCACCCAGCTCAACCTGGCTGCTTCGGTCAAGAACATCCGGTCTGTCTACCGGCTCACAGAGACCGATTCCACCGTGATCGTCCTTCCCCTGTTCCACGTCCACGGCCTGGTAGCCGCCCTGCTCTCATCCCTCTCCGCCGGTGCTTCCGTGACCCTTCCCGCCGCTGGCCGCTTCTCGGCCTCCACCTTCTGGGCTGATATGCGGGCCTCCGGAGCCACCTGGTACACCGCAGTCCCAACCATCCACCAGATCCTTCTCGACCGCCACGCCTCCCGGCCCGAGCCGGCTTACCCCCAGCTCCGCTTCATCCGGAGTTGCAGCGCATCGCTTGCCCCGGCCATCCTAGAGCACTTGGAGACAGCCTTCGGCGCGCCGGTGCTAGAAGCCTACGCGATGACAGAAGCCTCTCACCAGATGGCCTCCAACCCGTTGCCGGAGGACGCACCCAGGAAGCCCGGCGCTGTGGGGCGACCGACGGGACTGGAGATGGCGATCCTGGACGAGGAGGGCGCTTGCCGCCCGCCTAACGTGCCGGGCGAGGTGTGCATCCGGGGGCTCAACGTCACCAAGGGCTACAAGAACAACCCCGAGGCCAACAAGGCGGCCTTCGCTTTCGGTTGGTTCCACACCGGCGACGTCGGCTTCCTCGATGAGGAAGGCTACCTCCACCTCGTCGGCCGCATCAAGGAGCTCATCAACCGCGGAGGTAATTTTCAATCCGTCCAATCCGATCGATCTCCGCCAATTCATTACCCAATCTAATATATAGATCCAATCTGATCCCCTTTTCTCCATCGCAGGCGAGAAAATATCCCCAATCGAGGTCGACTCGGTACTGCTCGACCACCCGGACATCTCGGAGGCGGTGGCGTTCGGCGTGCCGGACGACAAGTACGGCGAGGAGGTAAGCCCCGGAAATTCCTCTCATCTGAACCGTTACTTGGCCATCGGACTGTGCGCGGTGATGACCTCTTGCGTGCTTAATTGCAGATAAACTGTGCGGTGATTCCGAGGGAAGGTGCGGAAATCGACGAGGACGAGGTGGTAAGACATTGCCGGAAGAACCTGGCGGCGTTCAAGGTGCCGAAGAAGGTGTTCATCACGGATACTCTGCCGAAGACAGCGACAGGGAAGATCCAACGGCGGATAGTGGCCGAGTTCTTCGTATCGCCCGCCAAGGCTCCAAGGGCCGGCGCCTAATTAAGCGCACCGAGACACTCAAAAACGAATAGCAGCGCCTAATTACATCACTGAGAAAAAAATTAGAGAAAAAAGGGCGTCTATTTTTGTCCTTTATCTATAATAGTATTTAGCAGCGTGATAAATAAGTAAAATATTTTTATTTTTATGTAAAGCGAGGCTGAATGGAAGTCTCGTTAGCCTTAATTATCAATGAATTTTAAAGTTTATTTGTTTGTATGTTTGTTTTAAAAATAAATTGTGCGGTGGATCGTGACATTTACCGGCCATTCTAAAAAATGTTATACTGGAAGTGGATCATTGTCATGTCATTGAGCGAGTATTAAATGCTCTTCCATTTAAAAGCTTGATCTGTTTTTTCATCTCGACAAAGGCACGCATAAGAGTTGGAAATAATATACATATTTCTGATTAGACAATCATGATTATCACACATAAACACGCAACCCGCCGTTGTCCTATTTATTATTAAATGGAACGCGGATTTCTGATCCGTATTTATATGGACCGTTCTGGATTCATGTTGTAGTGTGCATCGTTAAATCAGCATAGATCCTGAATTAAATTATAGATCTGTGCTAATATATCAAAAGTGGTCCATATAAGTGCGGACTAGATCCGGGCATTGAATCGGTTCACGGGAAGAATGCAATGAATCGGTTCACGGGAAGAATGCAAGTTCTTCGTGGCCCTGGGAGTGGAGTTCGTTGGCAGCCACCACTCAATTAAGGTAACAATCCAATTGTACGATTACTTAACATTACAAAATTTAATTAATTTGATTTTTAAAAATTCAGTCTCTAATTTTTTTTAAAAAAAATTGAAACAATAAAGTTTCTGTTTTGAGCGTAATCTAACTTAAATAAATAAATTCATAAATTAAAAAAATGGCAAGTAGCCACGGATTATGTTGGATTTCCCTTGAGCGAATCTAAGCCCCACGACCACGAGCTCAGATCTCGGTTACTCGATGTCAGAGCGGGCGATCATCGAGGAAAAGAGCTAGCGAGGTTCCCTGGGCCGCCGGAACCGGGCCTGTTAGAGAAAGGAGATACCCCTGCAGGATGTCGGTGGCGGTGGAACCGCCGGATTGGCTGCCGGATGGATGGATCATGGAGGTCAGGAAGGGGAAAATGGGGCGCGTCTATCGGGTAATCAACCTGAGTCTTCTCCGCCTTCTTAACTGATCCTTCCCTTCATCCTGGGTCGATCGGTTCTGCGTCTGATCAATGAAAGAACTATGACAGGAGACCCTCGACTTCCCTGATTTTGACAAACGCAGATCAACCTTCTGCCATGTGGATTTTGTTTGTGCCTTTTTGTTTTGACGAGCAATGCCCTAATCAAAGTCGCGATTTTTCGCACATTTTGAAGCTAGGGAGCCCATTGGCAGTACATCGATCACATAAGATTTTTCGCGATTTTTACTCGAGTAACTGCTGCACAAGGATTTCACTTTCAGGAACACATTGTATCCACTGTGGTTTCAGTTTCTGCTGCTTAACTTCTTTTAAGTTTACTTGGTCGGGAAAAAAAATGTAAATTGGGCTCTTTACTTCTTTGATTTTTCTGTACCGTTTACATTGCGCCTTTTTGGTTTATTTTAAAATCCATAATAGTAGGAGCTTTAGCTAGAATACAAGATGGCAGTTGGCACTGGAAAAAATTCCTGGATTTTTAAGTATTATTATTCATCCTAAAATATCATGAAACAATGATAGAGATTCCCTTTACTTACATTATCCATTGATATTGCAGTATTACACATGTCCTATTTCTGAATTCACCTTCTGCTCAAGGGAAGAAGTTATCCACTATCTTATGAATGGAAGATCTGAGAAGCTCGTCAATTCTAAACCTGAGACAGATTCATCTAAAGTTAGAAAATGCTTAAAAATGGCAAACCACAAAGTAGGTTTATTATTATTTTTTAGTTGTATGTTACTTTTTTTATTTAGTTTTGCTAATATGTTTTCTCATGATCATTAGAATGTGAACGAAGTTAAAAATTCACTTGTGTGGCCTCGAGGATGGATAGTAGAGCTTAGAGTTCGAAATATTGGTGAAAAAGATGAAGAGAAATACAAGGTATTATATTCTGTGTTTTTAGCCATAGTCCTCCCTCCCTCTAAGCTATTTCAGATTTTCTAACTCCATCTTTATTGTATTGATTGAATAAATAGATGGACACTAGCAGAACATAGGGCCAAGAGAGTGTGAATATAACCTGTGAATTCTTTTTAATTATCACAAAATAACTCCTGCTCAGCTGTCTGGAAACTCACAAGAATTATATTCTTTGATGATTACAGCGCTATATACATCGTTCTACTGGATCTATTTTCTATTCCAAGGAAGAAGCACTTCAGTTTCTTGAGGTGGAGAATATATGTGACAAATTGGTCTCCACTTACAAGGGGTACCTTAAGACAGAAAACTCCCTGACAGAATCCAATGACTTTGTATGCATTTTCTTGAAGCTATTGTATCTCTTATTGTGTTCTCCGTCTCATATTTTATCTAACATCTATATGCATTGATGACTTAGAAAAATCTTATGGGTCTTTATTTCAAATAGGTCCTGTCACGAGTTGAGTATTCTCCTGCTCAGTTACCCGATGGATGGATTAAGGAGGTCAAATTCAGAAGGAACCTAGAATCCAAAAAGAAGTTTAGGCAGGACCCAGTATGTGCAGAAGGAATCAACTTTGTTTTTCTTTACTTTTTTTTTTGTCTTTCAATTTTCAACTATGAGATATATTTTTGGTATGTGATGCTTGTTTGATTTGATTCTATAATCTATTTTGGGATTTCTCAAGCTTGTTGTAGATGGTTATGGCTTAAAGAGATAGGCTGGTATCTCTTTGACCCTTTGATTTTTCACATTTTTGTGCACATGTACCCAAGATGGGTGATAAATGCGGATAATTGCAATACATGCTATTTTACGCGAACCTGACCTCAATTATCAAGTATCTGAATCCTACTTAAAATAGGTCAAATGCCTATAGATACTGGATTATTGGGTATCTGATACCATCCCTATGAATAGAGGGATACCCAAAGAAATCTCTAGGAACATAAGTTACTTAAATGATGAACAAACAATATAGCCTACAATGATGGACAAAATGCATGTAACATCCTACAAATAATGAGTTATTGCTAGCAACATATACTTGCACAATGTTCGGTGGAGGGATGCCTGTTTGATAGTTTTCGATTTGCATAGGATATATGCATATCTGATTGCACAATCAATCATTTGCAACAAAAAAATTTAAGGAAACTGAATTTAAAGTAAAAAATTTATATAAATTTGATACAGCACAGCAAGAGATGCTGTAAATCATGGATATGATTATTTCAGGAAAAAAAATCAAGAACGTAGACATCCTACAAGATTATCTTCTAGATATCTTACTAGAATTAGCCCTAGGCTTTACTTGCTGTTATCATTTACCTTCAACAGAGAAATGTAAGAATAAATAATCAAAATGTTAAACATGTTGCTTATCTATAGAGCAACCCTTGTGATTAGTGGAGGGATTAAGACTTTGGGTATCATGATTAAGGTGTCCGTTACAGTTTGCGTTGTGGAGCAGCTATGTGATTACTGCAAATTGTAAATTTACACCATCTGACCTGATCTAATTTACCCATGGTTGCCAAAATGGAATCCTCATTTACTGGGCCGGATGGATTTTTCTCCAATATTTTGGAAATTTTGATACTGGATCAGAACTGTCCTGACTCAACTAGCTCATCAATTTTCAACTGAATGAAGAAGGCTGGTAATATCATGGTGTTTCCAGTGTCCAAGATTTGGAAGTGAGCAATGCATAATTGTTATGTTTGTCTGAATATTTGTTGCTTTTTAATGACATGCTGGAATTATGAGCTCTTGGAAATTGTATCCAATAACTCTTTATGAACCAAAGTAATATAAGCATCTAAACTTATACACTTTACACTTAATATAATAGATGAACTTCTTCTGAAATAACAAGGTATATATCTCTTCATGGATGGATAAAATGCAGAAATGTTGAGTCTCTATGTTTAAATTGCTGACCATAATTTATGCATGCAAAGTAGCACACAAGTCACGTTTGAGATCTTTATTGAATTTTTAAGGCTTGGATTTGGATTTAGCTTCCTGGTAGCTATCAAATTACTTTTGGCAGCCTTGAGTTAGAATTGGTGATTTTGAATCAAGTTAAAAAATTAAGTATGTGCGAACACAAATAGCACTTGTGAGGAAAGTAGTATTCTCAGGCATTATATGCTATCTTTGCTGCTCGTGATTGTGTTTGGTATTCGTCAATATGAACATGTCATCATAATTGATGACGCAAGGTGTAGCAGTAAGTACAATTAACAAAAGGAACAATTGATGCTAGAAACTGTAAGTGAATGATCTTCGAAAGAACATGCCATTAGGTTGGAAGGCTGGAAGCAATATTAACTCATCATATTTTTACTCAAACTTATCGCTGATGTTTTATTTTGACAGTGGTTCTATCAATTTGTTAATTGGACAATGAGATATAAATTTTGTTATCAATATGTACCTTTTTTATGCTAACTGAGTTTGCATAATGGTAGCAGTCTTAAGGTGTTTTTAGTAAGTCCATTACACTGTTAATGCATACCTGGTGTTTTTTTTTTCATTTTATATGTTGTTGAAGAGGAATGATCTCTTTGTTGCAGTATTACACTGATCCTCAAAGTGGTTATGTGTTTCGAACATGTAAGGATTGCTTCCTCTTTCAAGAGCATGGTGTACTAAGTAGATATGCAACCAAGCCAAGAATAAATAATGTCTACAACATCCTTGGGTTTGAAGAACCTGCTACTGTAAGTACCCTGGCCTGGGAGTTGCTGTACTTGCATACTTCATGATGCTATGTTTCCCTATTTCCTTGTTGTCAGATTTAATTTGCTTGTATTTCGTTATTTTTATGTGTTGTTTGACAGTTACACAATTTGAGATTGGAGTAACATAATGTAAATGTTGCTCTAGATGCTAAATTGTGGTAGATGACTAACATTTGCTGCAGTTCAAACCTTCAGAAATATAATACTAAAAACGAAAATATCATTTGGTCTGATATCATAAGCTATTGGTTATCCTTCATAAAGTTCATGCAAATGTATGATATGGTACATCAGGAAAGGTGCATAGCTTAAGGCTCACCTACTAGGCATTAAGCTTTTAATATCTAAATTGTAGAGATCTAGTTCTTGCCTTCATGATTGATTTGGAGCCTGCTGATTTGTCTTAAAAGTGATTGGAGAAATAAAGATCAAAGGACACTGCATATGATCAATCTGAAAGAATATAGGCTGCTGTTATCATAGGATAGGGTTGCTTATTGTTTAATTTCGACTCGCCTATTTTGTTGCATTTTATCAAATATTTAAAGCTTGACATCTATTGTTTTCCTCAAAACATTAAGATCTCAAATCTCTGATCTATAGTCTCTTTCTCTAATTCTTATCACGATGTAAAATATGCTTGACCTCGGAAAGTCCCAACAGTTTTGAGGCTGGCTATATGAACTTATCTCTTTATGGTAGACTATATAACTAATATCCACTTATAATAGACTCCATTATTTTAATTATAAAATCTCCCTGTCCCCATTGAAAATCCCCATTCCATTTTAGCTTCTCTCTTCTTTTTTTTTTTTTTACCACCTATTAGAATTACACCTAATTGCCATATGATTTGGATATACTTTTCCTGAGTTTTGATATGATGCCCGACTCCCGGTGCGCGACTCCATCTGCCATTGACTCACACTTCCAAGTAAGTGATCCAGGAACCCCACACTCAGTCAGGCACGAGAGTCGGGAACGACAATCGGGCAACATATCAAAACTGTACTTTTCCTTCCTATTAACTTTACAAATTTTTTTCAACGTTCTCATTTCTCCTACGATAAGTTTGTCTATGTGTTGCTTTCTCATAGCTCAACACTCAGCAATAAAGTATGGCATAAGTCTTACGAGTCTTAGAATACTTTCCATTTAGTCCAACTGGTGCATGGCAATCACACAATAATCCCCAGACTCGGCTTGATTTCAACAACCAACATCTTCATTGATATCTCTCTTTAAATAAGCTTCTTATGTTCAAGAAATTCTGATTTTGACTGCATGATATGAGTTGAAGTTCAGCAAGAAATTTAAAAAACAGTCAATAATTTGATGTTAAGAATGCCTAAACCTCTTAAATTAGTTGGGCACTCCTTATAATGCAGATACAGGCATGGAACAGATAAGTTTGAGGGTCTTCTTATGTATGGTTTATTCACAGTTTATTTCAAGCAAACCTTTGAAATCCATTGATGTAATTTGTCTCACTAAAGATTGGATCGATAAGTTGCAGGATCAACTGATTATGTCCCCATGCTAAGCCTTACCTGTTTGCCATACTGATTCTGTAAAAACTCTTTTGGGACAACAGGATTCAGCTTCGCCCAAGAGACTAAAATTCGAGGAAGACAGTTGACAGGGAGATGCTGATCAACACACCAAATTTGTGAGTTACAGGTTTGAGTAGATACTGAGGAACTCTAGAACAGAATGAACTTTCAGCATAAGAGCTCCATTTGTACAAGATTAGCTAATTGCTTATTGTTATTGCAGTACTACTGCGTGACTAGATGTGTTGTATCTGTTTATTCTCATTGTACGTTGTATTTATTTTGGAACAAATAGTGAATTTGCATGTACTATTTTTCATATTATTCTAATAAACGCGTATTATTATTATTATTATAAGATTTGGTTGGCGTGCAATTTTTCGTACTCATCTAGAGAAGATAAGTAACACAAAAATATATACATGATGCAAGAATTGTATGGCTTATTTTTAAGAATAGTTTAAATAATTCTATGTTGTATAATTTTATAAAATAAAATATTATTATTTAAAATAATTTTATCAGCTCACACATTTACCCTGGTGGTCGGTAGAAAATTTTAGTACAGCCGAGCCAACCACCTTCAGGGATAGTTAATGAAACTAACTTGATTTATCATTTTTTTGGATAATGCTTTGTGTCGTCAAGTTTAAATTCAAAAACCATCCAAACAAGCAACAATCTAAGCATGCTCAGCGTCAGATGCCATGAAGATGAAGCCACCTGAAAGCTTGGTCTTCAAATACGCTATTACGAAGCACAACTTAACCAGAAATGAAGTCTCTCTGAAGAGTATCTCAGTATGTTATGAAAATCTTGCCTACAACCAGCAAGGTAAACTTCGGAAACAAAATGCAGAACCCCGCGGTGGGTCAATCTGCTGATCATTTGACGATGCAGATCTTTATGACAGAGGCAATGCCGATGCGATGGAGTACGACTACAGCATCGCCTGGTTCGCAGAGCTTCCTCTCTACTGCTGATTTAAGTGCTGCCTGAAGGATCACCTCCGTTGACTCAGAATCTGTTGCCTTGACAGAACCCTCGGCCAGTACCGGAATTAGCCCCCTGTAGATGAGGCTTTGCCTTGCAGGTGACTCGTCGCTGACAGACCAATCCAATGAGTCTGTGGTCAGCACAGGAACCACGACGGAAAGGATTGGGACACTGGGTCGATATTTGGCAACCAACTTGGCTGTAGTCCCGCCGCGGGTCAAGACTATGACCAATTTGGCCTTGGCCTTGTTGGCTGTCCGAACTGCAGATGAGGCAAGGCTCTCCAGGGGGCTCATGGGCAGAGGAGTAGATCTTATCATCTCTTTAAAGATTGCCGTGTAGTCCAAGGACGACTCAGCTTCAATGCAGATCCGAGACATAATCTTCACTGCAAGTTCAGGATAGGCGCCAGCTGCACTTTCTCCGCTCAGCATGACACAGTCTGTGCCGTCTAGAACGGCATTTGCCACATCGGTAGCCTCGGCACGAGTTGGGCGGGGGGTTTTGATCATTGACTCCAGCATTTGAGTAGCAGTTACTACAGGTTTACCGACAAGGTTGCATTTGTAAATCATCATCTTTTGTGCAAGAAAAATCTTCTCGACAGGTATCTCCATTCCAAGATCACCTCGAGCAACCATGAAAGAATCTGTCTCCCTGAGGATTTCGTCAAAGTTTATGACGCCCTCCTGGTTCTCGACCTTTGTAGGGAAACAAGAAAACAGATAATCAGAAAGTCTGACGGTTTGTCAATGACAATTGTGCATGAAGAAAACTAAGCCATAAGGTTTACACATTGAAATTAAAGTGTCATTAGCATCAGTTTTAGGGACCATCCAACGCTCAAGGAGTTCAAAGCACAAGGAACCTAAGAGACAGCAATATAAATATACACATCCAGGCATGTCATACTAGACAACATCTATGATTTTAACCATCACAAAAAACAACAATAACTTAGAAACAATCCTTCAGTGCTAAATAATTACTGACGCTACAGGAAATCAGGAGACATAAATTTACACCAAACCAAACATGTTCATCAATGAAATTTAGTAGACAAATAATAAAAGACTTATGAATTGGGAACAATTGTATTTGCCATGTGAACATAATGGCACTCCTCGAACATGAATCCTAACTTAATTATATGGCTGAGTTCCTACATTGTCCATGGTAACGTTTTGTAGAGATGTAAGAAGAAAGTTATTAACATGTTTATTGGTTTCCGTTCATTAATAATGCATCATATACCAACACAACAGCCAAAACATTCACCCGGTCTTCACATAAAATCAAATAGTAGGAAGGCACAACCATCATGAAATTGGTATTAGATGATCTGGAGAAGTTTCCTGAGCACATCATTGTGCTTATGGAATTTAAATATGGTAGCTCTAAAGAAATACTGACCTTAGACATAAGCTTTATGCTCTTTGCATGAGGCCCGAGAAATTGCCGAACGGTGACAAGATCTGCACCTTTGCGCACAAATGACACAGCAATCATGTCAATGTTGTTTGGGACACCCCATCCCATGATGTCTTCTTTATCTTTGTCTGTTAAGGTTGGGAGATCAACAACCACACCTGGAAGATTGACGTTCTTCCTCTCACCTAAAGTTGCAGTATTCTGACAGCAGCATTTCACAGTTCCAGCTTCTGGATCACATGATAGGACAGTCAAGGTTATGGTACCATCAGAGCACAAGATAATATTTCCAGGTTTTAGATCGACAGGAAGCTTTTTGTAACTCATAGATATCATGTTTTCATCGCCCTTGATGCTGTAATCAGTAGTTATGGTAATTTCCTGACCCTCCTTTAGTTTGATTGGTTTTCCATCCTTAAGGAAACCTGTGCGGATCTCAGGACCCTATGATTACACAATAATATACAAGGTGGTTATAACAAAATGGGAAACAAAAAACAACCAGTGCTGCAGAATAGAGTTAACAAAACCTTCCAAGAAATGCTAAAAGAAACAGCAATGGTCTGATAGTTTATTCGCTGTCACTTGGTTTTCAAATATAATTTACAAAATAAATGCGAACAACAAAAAAGCACCATAAATATGTCATATAAGCAAATCAAACAGAAGCAACAGTGATATAAAAGATGCAAGCAATAGCTCTCATAAAAGTGCCTAACATCAATGGCCCCTGAAAATCTAATTTATAAATGATGTCTGAGAAAGGATGTACTACTAATAGTATCTCAATCATAGTGACATATGTAAAGAGTAAAACACTGAATAAATCTGCGTAAGTTGTGATATTTATAGTGAAAACTTTGACTAGTAATTCATTGCTCTAACATCTTGGTGTATTCCCTATCCTATAGTAATTATTGACACTATACGCCTATAAACGTTAACTTGTATATGCTCAAAGGGCTATGTTTGCACATGGATGATTGACTATTTCACCTCATGCAGTGACAACATGACTCAAACACTCCATGGAATCCGTCAAACCAGTGTGGCCAGAAACTGAGGAAATTCATATCTGCAGCTCTATGCCAACCGGTGTTCCACTGTTCCATACCAATGCGTACTTCAACGTGCCTTCCTTGCATCTGCTTTCGTCTCTGCCATCTTTCTCCCTTCAGTTGGTCAACAACCGACCCAAACTCGTCATAGCCATTCTAGAATACTACATGCTTGACAGACTGACAGACTGGCTGGAGATTTCTTTCCCAAGAAAACAGGAAGAGGACTTAGCTTCATTTGTAGTTTACGCAGTTACCATGAAAGTTCTCTATAAGATTTTCATCCATGAAGGATTTATACAATCTCTATAAGATTTATAGAAGCAAAGTCAAAAATGAAACCTGCAGAATCGGAAAATGGGATCCCAAAATAAGTATCCAAACATCACATCAAAAATGAGCAGCTAGAACTTGAGAAAGAAATTATACTAAAAAACACCCATGGTTCAAGGAAGCAGATACAAGTTTGAACCTTAATACAGCAAAAGCTAAGCACCTTAACCTTAAGTTCTCACCCCTGGGAGAACCACAATAGTTTGGAAAGATTGATTGCGGTTGTTATAGTGGAAAAACAAACAGCTAGCACATGCAACAACGATCTGATGATAAAGATGATTCTTTGCAGAAGTGACATCAATAGAGACAATTCCTTAAATACTATAGTTCAGTTCTTCATGCGAACTCAATAAATAAACAACAAACCAACACCAGAACATGGTCAAGGCAGATAGCGACCTTAGTATCCAGCATGACGGCAGAGAG
This sequence comes from Kaempferia galanga, assembly GCA_037974795.1. NCBI lineage: Eukaryota > Viridiplantae > Streptophyta > Magnoliopsida > Zingiberales > Zingiberaceae > Kaempferia > Kaempferia galanga. The sequence continues at coordinate 961 of JBBPFP010936436.1, read as the reverse complement.
GATCTGTGTGTTCTGCATGGCGATCTTGAGGTTGTCTAGGGTCTCCTGGTGGTAGTCATGTGTCCCATGGGAGAAGTTGAACCTGGCTACGTTCATGCCCGCTCTCAGCAGCTTCTCCAACATCGGCACCGACCTCGACGATGGTCCCAGCGTACACACTATCTTCGTCTTCGGTACGCGCCCATCGTTCGGCAACTCCTTCAGAAGCCCCTCGATGTCGATGTTCGCCATCTGTCCTGCCAACCACAATACAACAACCAAAATACCTAATGAAAGATCAACACCACAATGTGCGAAAAGCAAACATGCGTTAGAAATCATCAAATTTGATCATTTTTCTAAAAACAAAAAGGCTCAAGACAACAAATGAAGGATTTTTAAGGGACATATAAGGTACTCGCGACGCCTTCTAGAGATCAAACTGATTAGGCTTCAAATCCTCGTGCTTTCCAGGGTATTCACGCAAACTCAGACACCATCCTAGTGAAAAAGAGAAGAAAACAGCAAGAACAGATTCGAAATGTAACCTAACTTTCCGCCGCCTTCGCCGCTCTTTCAACTCCGAGTTCAACGAGGCGGAAGAATGAATACCGAGCCGTAAATAGGAGCTCCTCGTTGCTTTTTGGAAACGGATTCTCGAGAAACGACAAGTAGGAGAGAGCTCACACGAATCGTTTCCCCACCAACTCGATTCCCGGCGGAGGAAAGAATCAATTTGGATTTTGAACAAGTTAATTTGGAAAGATAATTAATTTATTCCAAATGACACTTTTACTGTTTGTTTCTTTCCTTTCAACTGGAGTAAAAGTGGAATCGTCATCCAAGTGACCCCCTAAATCCGGCCTCATAGGATTTCAAAAAGAGTAAACCACGGTTAAACTGTGTGGATAAGTGGACTGGGATCTCAGGAATTTTAGGCCAGCAGACCAAGATTTTATTCTTGTGTGCAATTGGCGACCTT
>JBBPFP010936016.1:0-15086 GCA_037974795.1 Kaempferia galanga | reverse complement strand
TGAGAATACCATTAAGTTATTTTATGCCTTAATTTTATCAAGTGTGAGGATACAATTACGAGGCGGCCCCATTATGTGTGGACTAATGCGAATATAATTAGTTTGGTGATCGTTGAATATTGACTCTGAATTTTTGAAATCACTCCTAAAAATTTGTATCACACTATTTTGCGCCCTGTCTTATTTTTTGCCAGATCATTATTGTTCTGGTACATAAACAATGGTACTTGGTAAAAAAGATTTAAATGAGAAATTTTAAGAATTTTAGAAATATTTGGATTAATTTATAACTCCTAACGATGTTTTGTAAATAACAAATTTAGGGTTCTGAGGGGAAAATTCCATTTTTAAAAAAAAAATCCACAAGAGGAAAGAAAAACAGTTTCAACAAAGATGGCAAAAACTATGGGCGTCCCTTGTTTTCAAAATGACGCGTTTTTTTAAATTATTTTTATCTTCATTCAAATGTTTTATACATTTAAATTCTTTACTTTTTATCAAAATGATTATTTTTAAAAATATAAATATATTTATTATTTAAGTAGTTATTAGACATTGTAAAATTATCTTATAAAAATATTCAAATGTATATATTTTAAAATTATAAAATTATTTGTTTATAAATGTTTGTACTTTGTTTTAGGAAAGAGATTTTTTTTTAAAGATGATTAGACTATTTTAAATTTGTCTTCCTTTTAATTTTTATCAAAAATAAAAGTAAAAAACACTGTCCCTTGTTTCTATTATGATAAAAACAATGCCACCATATTATGAAATAAACAATATTCTATTTTTTGAAAAAAAAATATATTAGAAGGGCGTAATATATCCTAATAATATTTTTATTTTGTTATTATTTACAATAATTGAATTAAAATTATTCTAAAAAAATCTAAAAATGTTAAATAAGTATAGTTGTATTGTTATAATTAACAAATGGGGTGTTATTTTGATGTTATCTCTAATTTTTCTTAAATAATTAATTAAATAGTCACTTTTATGAATTCCAATTAAACTAATGACTTAATAAGTCAACTTTTGTCATTATCGATTTAGTCTTTGATGGTGATTATTTTGATTAAGCTGGTTTCGTGGAAGGCAAAGAATTATGTGAAATGCATGTCAAAATCAAACAAGTAGATAACAATAAAAGACTTTGGATAGATTATTTTATTTATCTCACAAGTTGCCAATCTCTATAATGATGATCATGGTCAATTAATAAATTGAATAAAAAAATTAATAAATCAGGTAACATTAAATTTACGACGACGACGATCAACGTGACTCATAGAAATTTCCATTGATCATCGTAGTAAATTGAAAAGCGCTTATAGCCGACGTATTAAAAATCTAGCATTCTATGATTACGCATCTCATTTGAGGGAAAATTTTTTATAAATAGATAATATTTAAATGATAATTTAGTACCCTCCTATTGTATCGTAGCCCCAAAGCAATATACTATTTGTTCTCCAGCTTATTATCATGCACACTAACATAAAATAGTCCCAGTGGTCATAGTTTTTGACATGTGACCACTAATGTTTACTGTGCATTAAATTAATCACATTGAAAATTGATGATGTGCGAGTAACACCTAATCGATTGATTATGAACTAATTTATTTTTTCCGAGACTATGGCCTAGAAACAATGTTCCAATAGTTACTAAGTATTTATGATTTGATGTATTGTAAGATTGATTTTTTCTATTTGGATGAAAAATTTAGAATGTTAGTAGCTGAATGGCGAGGTTTTTACATTTTTAGAATTATCTTGTGGCCGATAAACAATTTTCATAAAATAGAACACTTCCAGAATTAATTAATTTGATCAATTAGAATTTCAAATTGTTCCAATTAATCAATTTGAGCATCAAGAATATTTGGACGATGATAAATATGCAAGTTGTATTTAGTATCCATCCTATAATATTTAGATTAACACTTTTAATAACTTCGCCATTTAACCACCTCATTGGCCAGTTAAGAAGGATCCTTCGCAAATTTAATGTGAAATGTTTGCTATAACCATCAATAAGTTCATCATTCCACAATGTTTATTTCACAAAATGGTCTAATTAACACTAATTAAAAGATTTTTAATTTAAAAATAAAGAGTGCTAAGTCCCCCAACCCAACAACTGCCTAATGTTTGTTAAATCTATGAATAATTAATTGATTAATACTAGGTTGCTTAATTAGTTAGGCTCCCCACCAACCAAAATGGAAAATATTAAACTTGGTTGATGATCACATCTCATTTTCAACAAAAGTGGGTGATTAAAAAAAGCAAAAGAAATTAAGAGAATCATTGCCGACAAATATTGACTAATATATTAATTTCATTAATTATAGGGTTAAAACAAGAAAGACAAAGTAATTATATTGGAAGCATTAGACTAACTCTAATTTAATTAAAATCTTTTTAAAATAATTATAACAACAACTATTAAACAGCTGTTATAACAATATAACAGTCATTTAAAAGTGTTTTTATCAAATTTTAAAAAATTTAATCAAATTATAATAATTTTAAATATGATAGGATGTTTTTAATTTTTTTAAAAGGAGTATCTTTTTTATAATTAAAGGTGCCTTTTAATTTTTATTTTTTAAAAAGTAAATTCTTAATATTTATGGTGGAATTAGTTAACTTTTATTTGTTCGATGGTTAGTTTTATATGTAGGGCATAGAGAAGATAAATTTTACGTAGGAATATATTTTATAAAAAATAATATTATATTAAATATCGGTTGTTAAATAAGCTCATCATTTCAATTTCTATACTTGAAGATTTAAAAATAGTAATACAAGGTAACGAGTTGGAGCAACTACTTAGGTTTTGATCTTTAAATAAAAATTTAAGTTATGTTTATTATTATATTTAATATGTATTGTGAGTGTATAGAAAATAAATACAATAAAAAAAATCCAAGTGCGATCTTGACAAAGGAGGAAAGTCCAAGAAGAGGCTTAGCAGTATAAGTTTAAGGGAAGGCTTGACGACCAAAGCCCAAGTGTGACTTGGTAAGAAAATGAAGACTTAACAACAAAGGACTAAGGCCGAAGAAAGGTCCTGAGGGCAAGACGTGAAGATGTGAAGCATCTGAGGGACACAAGGCTGATAGGGGAGGCTAGAAGGCTAGGTCTAGGTTAGTCGGGTGAGGTCGAGTGCGAGAGAAATGTACTCGGAAAGAGAAACTCTAGGTTTGCTGTAGAAGTACTATAGCGTCCTGTAGCAGTTTGACCGGGTATTGTAGTAGTCAACTGATGTACTATAGTAGTAGACTGGTAATGAGTCGTTAGAGTGTAATGATCATATTTCCATGAAGGTTAGTCGACTGGTAAGTATATCAGTCAACTAGTGGCGGGAAATACACTTGAATGTTCCTACCCGAGCTCTATTTAAGAGAGCCGGGGAATCTTGAACAAGGTTGACGAAATAAATATGGGTAACCCCTATTAGTAGTCTACCAAGTGCTCTAGAAATCTAATATTGTAATCAAGAGTTTGTGGCGAGATTTCCCCACCCACAAGGAGCTACTTGAGCTAACCGGAGTTTGTCGGGGAGTCATCCACGGACCGATTGGGATCGTTCACTTTACAGACACGCTATGAAGTAGAAACCCTAATTTCCGAACCACATAAATCACTGTGTTATGGTTTGTTGTTTTGATTATTATTTTAATTTAGTTTTCTACTTATTATTTTTATATTCCAATGTACTAACGAACGTAAGTAGGGTGTGATTCAAGTAGAACAACTATTCACCCCTCTTTAGCCGGCGCAAAGGTATCAACAATTAAGTTACTTCAAATACGAGCATCAAATAAGTAAATATAACCATCTTAAGTTTGCAAATTAAATTATAAATAAAATGGCATGATAGTAAATAATCAAGGATATATCATGAATTAAATTTTAAATCGGCTTCTAATATATTTTTTTCAAATAGCATATAAATATTTCTAGCACAAACTTCGGAGTCTCTTACAATTAAACACTTTACAAATTTGAAATATTAATAAAAAATAATAAGGTCTATATATATTTTTAAACTAAGCTTGTAAACTAATTCTCGGATACAAATTAAATATTTGAATTCCTTCTTGTTAAAGGTTGTCATTTTGAGATCTCTCCCATTTTAACTATGGTTAACTTTAAATTTTACAATTCGGATAGAGATCGGAGCATACAATTGATTTGTCATAACCAAAGCAATACAAGTATAATTAAAGCAAGCAGTAAGAGCCATTAATACGCAAAAATTTTAAATATAGTAATCATTTAAGCACGGAGATTAGGAGTGATAATTTAGGTCCACATTAATCATTTGGGAAACAAATTATGACATTTGAATCTCAATGCCACAAAATTTTCAAACTCCCCAAGTGCACTGTATTATGGGTGAAATTTAAACACTGATTACCAAAAAAATTTATCCCACCTCTTACCGTAATACCAGAGTCCTGGGGCAACCATTTGAACCAATATAAAACAATACAAAGTGAGAGCTTGGGCTACGTCATCCAAGCGGCCTAACCGAGTTGGCACTTTAAATGCACACCCATCTATAAGGCCGTCTAACATTATAATTTACCTCCCTCATCTCACTATAAAACCAACGACAAGGGGCTTGAAGTGAGTGAAGGGGAAGCAAATCTCAATTAAATTGAAATAACAACTCAAACCAATTTATTTCAAAAATTAAATTCGAATAATTTAGATCTTAATTATAAAATTTAAATTTTGACTGATATAATCAACTAAATTAATAGATAGTGTATCAATTTGATTTGAAATTTTAATCAGTTCAATCTGTCCAAAAAAAAAAAAAAAAAAAATCAATTTTGATTAGTTCAGTTCAATCCGTTAATTCGATATGTCCGATTTAACCAAAAACAAAATTCTAAGCATGCTCATTGATAATTTTTGGATGATAATTAATGTTTAATTTATATCAACCATATATCTAACATGATCATTGTTAGATTTCCCACATGGGAATAACTTAAGAATTTAAAATGCTGAAGAAATGCCAATTTGCATGTCTATGTTTAATATCACAAACTTAATGCCATCAAGATTTGATAGAAACTATCTAACAAGGCATTTTAAAGATAAATATCAACTAAAATGGGTGCACTTTGATACATTACCCGTTCTATTTTGAAGGGCACTTGTTTCTTATTCTTTGCTGCTCGAGTCAACGAGCATAAAGTGGCACTGGATCAACTTTTCTTTGAATCCTATTAGGAAACAAATCCATAAAAATTAGATGAAAAGGGAACTAGATTACATCAACAAAGGTACCCAAGTAAAATGGCTAATGTAGTTACTAACCAGTTATCCTTTGCCCATTCATGTTCTTGAGTTTCTACAACATGTACGCTCAAGGCATGCCTTGATTTGGACGACTTGTTCTCGAAACTGGGACAAGAAAATCCCAAAGAAGTCAAACAAAAGAAAAAAAAAAGTTACTACTACTCCTTCAAAATGATGGCTAACAGAGTGATCTACCTTTGATGGATAAGGTCGCCGTGTATAACAACTAACGTGCCTTCTTTGACCTCTAATGGTACAAAATCTTTCTGATCATAGGATGGTGAAGGTTCATCAAAGTGTACTCCATTTTCATCTCTAATAAACCTCCTCTTCAGACCATCTACAGTTAATAAAGTAGAGTGAGTGATCATAGGACTCAAAAGTTCCACGATGCTAGAAAGATAGCGAAAGGGTCTGCAAAGAAGGCGAAGAAGGATACTCTTGTGGGAGCCTGGAATGGCCCACAGACAACCATTGGTGATGGTTGCATCTTCTAGTGCCAGCCATAATCCTGTGCAAGAGGGAGGGTCCGTGTACAGGAATGAGTTGTCCTGGTGCGGAGTTACCTCTCCACCGATGCCTGGTTGCTATTGTGTTGGTAAACACGAGTGATGTGGTTATTGACAAGAAAAGTAGAGTATGATCGTGAGAAAACAAAGGCATCTGATTTTCATAGCCCTACTAATAGCATATTAAAATCACTTCAACAACATAAAACAGATTTACATCATACAGATCCAACTCATAAAACTTATAATTTTTTGAGACATGCACTGGTTTCCTTGAAGAGTGTCAAACATGATAATTTTCTTTGTTCGTTGTGTTAGTTCTCATTCATACCTTGAGACTGATCTACTAGTGGTGAGTATATGATTCCATCAAAACTTTTTACCTCAGCTAATGCAACCTAACTAAATAAAGGAAAATCCTAAAATAAATATTATTTGATCACAACTTTCTGTCATGCAAACATATTCCAATTTGCTAAAGTGGTGACTCAAAAACTAATAAAGTATTGAACTTTGTTTCCACTTTACTTTCAGTGAGCTAATAAATGATGGATATCATTGTTCTCAACTAAACTTCTTGTTGACAGGAATTTGATCCCGAGTGTCACTAAGTTTTTTTTTGGAAATGGTTTCACAAGGTTGTAAACCATTTCGACCAAGTCTTTAGGCTTACTCCTTTCTTATTTCCAATGATGTTGCAAGGATTCATTATAATGGTAACTTGGCTAGACAAGCACTCTTGATCAAAATGAGTAAACAAAGAAAAATAAGAATGAAGAGATTATCAATGATGATGCACTACAAAAGCTAAAGAAGATAACAATTGAAAAACCTATATATTTTTAAACTCACTTTTTGATGATGATATGGAAAAGACTAAGAACCCAAACTAAGTGAAATTAAAAGCAAATGCATGGTGCATAGCAACTTACCTTAAAGATATACATGGATTGTATAACCACGGGTTTCTTGTAATCCAATGAAAAAAGCATGCCCGACAACTTGTCTGAGGTTGAGAACTTTTTGAAAACAGGATCTATTTCATGTAGGGCTGTATAGGACCACAGAAATAGGTTTAAAAATTACTATAAACCCATCAATGCTTTTTTTGCTCAAATATCAATATACAATCAACATATTTTGTCTACAATACAAACCATGACCAACTTTATTTATGGAGAGCTCCTTTGGCTGTTTCAAACATCCATCATCTCCAAATGCTTTCTCTGCAAATACCATAAGAAAAAAGTTTACCAGGATAACAAACAGAAAATAAGAGATGCAGGTGTTCTTCAAACTGATGGATGAAATGGATGGTCTGGATATGACAGAAAGTGGAGGAAGAACCAACAAATCACATTCACAAAAAGCCAGGAGTTTGTAGACAACAAATAATCAACTACTGTGCACTTATTTTCCTGGTAAATCTTGGCATCATGCACAAACACCTTATATATACACATACAGAATTGCTATCCATTTTAACGAACAAAGCTTCATATGCCTGCAACTCAAGTATGTAGCTGGCTAGCCCCACATGGTGAGTTGTGAACTAATAAGATAGGTTTATAAGCTTAGGTGAGTGAGCTATTATTAACTTTCACTAAAGTATTTTAAGACAATGATTAAGTTTAATAAGCTAATGGGTTAGTTCTCTCAAAGAGTGAATTGCCACAATTGATATTAAAATGTACTTAGTAGGTCTAGGCATGGTATGGTCGCAATTGATTAAGCCTTTCTCTCATCTAACGGGTCAAGTCAAGACAAATATTCCAAAACTTGACTCACAAGTAAAGAGATGTCTCAGGTATATGAGAAATTGTAAGACAAGATAAACAATTAAATTAGTTTTCACCCAAATGTGAATGCTTGAGGCTTCCTATAGTTATATTTTAAGTGTTACTCTAATAAGTGCCGCCTTGAAATCCTCAGAGAATCAAGGTAATCTCACTTTCAAAGACGGGAAGTATTGGCATAGAACCCTCTGCAATCCACAATAGTGGCCACGCTTACATGATCCTCATCCCTTTCATTTACACTAGGAAACTTACTAGGTCCGAGAAGGCCAGAAAGAGATAACCAAGCAGTACCAAGGACTGAAAATAATATACGAAGGAGATTTTTTTTTACGATAAATAAGCCATCTGTAAAAAAAAAAGAGGGAAAGTTAAAAAAACAAACCTTCGAAAAAGAAGGAGATCTTCTCTGCGCTCTCAAAGAAGTAAGCATCCGTATGTTGCTGCTAAATTAACGAAAGAGGGAAAAAATCAACAACACAAACCCCTTTTTTCCGCTCCTTTCATGCTTCACCTACGACTGTAAAAAAACACGGCTTCAACTCGGTGGCGTTCTAGTACCTGGTTCGTCGTCGAGAAAATGGACGAGTAGGAGCCGTCAAACCCGTTCAACAACTCCTCCATCCGGTCTCTCATCTCCTTGATCTCCTCGGAGCCCGAGAACGATTCGACGACCAAATAACCTGCAAGATACATCACTCCCAAGGACACCTTACCTCTCAACGGATTTGGAACCCAAAAAAACAGAGATTTTTCAGGATTCAGAAGTCGATACCATTGACATTAAAGAAGTCGAGCTGCTCTGCGGTCAGATTGCCGGCGATTCCCATAGCGATCGTTCGCTTCCCTTCCGCCCTGCGATAGTTGCCCTTCCGTCTCTTCTTAAGCAAGAGGGGGAATCCTCGCGAGCGGCAGGTCTCGAACGGGCCTAGGCAGGCCATATCGGCCCGCTCTAACATCTCATTCAATGTCCACATGGGCCAGGTCGATGTTTAAAATATGACAAATTAGAGGACTTCCTGTGAAAAAATTACAACGTTTTATTTCTATTCAATTTATTTGTATATAAATGGAGAGACATTAAAATTTTAGAACGTGGAAACCACCATTTTATTGTTGATATTTCTAGAGTTGAATAGATATATAAAAAATCTCTATTAAATTTGGATTATGTAATAAAAAAAATGAAAAAAAGGCTTTCACGCGGAATTAAATTAAGTAAGGATTGAAAATAAATCAAAATTCCCGCATGAAATGTGAGTTCTATTTTTAGTTTAATTTATTTTTTTAAAAAACTTTCTGACCAACACGTCTTATGACAATCATATAAAAATAGACGGCCCTGATTCGATTAAGCAACTGATACCACCGTCAATTCGCGGCCGAGCGCGTCGAATTCCTTCAATACTCTTTTGTTAATCCGCCAAAGAAACGATTTTTAGGCATTAAAAAAATGCGCTTTCGGATTCCTCGCGCTCTTGGCGCCAGCTAGCTTTGGGAGTAGTCGAAGGCGACGGGATTTATAGAGTCCAATGCGGCGGGGAGGCGAGCTTTCGTTCTTTGATAGCTGGGAGAATGGCGCGGGGGAAGGCGGAAGGGGCTGTCGCGATTTGGATCGTTTTGGTTTGCATCTGGACTTGCGATCTGAATCCGAGCTTCGCTTATGGCGCTACCGATCCCAACGACGGTGAGTGAATTGATAGTCTCGTTGAGGGTTTGATGTGTGCTTTCTCCTGGAGGCGTTGTTTCTTTGACGTTTTCTTTAATTGCTTTTCTGATTTGGCATTTGCAAAGGATTGCTTTTTTTCCTTCTGCAATTATGATGCTGATCGATTAGTTTGCTTCATTTAGTCGCCGAAAGAGATGATTTTTTTTAGGCTTCTTGTGACTCTTGTTTAGCAGATTACGTATTCAACCAATAAGCAGAAAACAAAAAGAAATGTTTTAACTTTATGCAGTTATGCCACAAGAACTGCGTTGTCTGAGTTTTACCTAAGACGTCTGGTGAAATTGTTGCTTTATCCAATTCAACTTGATTCTTGTACTCAGTTTTCATGCTCCCTGTGCAGCTTCTGCTCTCTATGTGCTGTTCAGCAGTTTGAATTCAGCACCACAGCTATCAGGCTGGAAGCAAAGTGGTGATCCATGTGGGGAATCATGGCTGGGAATTACATGCTCTGGCTCATCAGTGACAGCTATGTGAGAGTGATAATTTGTGATTTTATTCTTAGTATGTTTTGCTTGCTTCTTATCTGATTGATGCACTCTTTCCTTTTTGTGCTAGCAGAAAATTGTCAAGTTTGGATCTATCTGGAACACTGGGCTATAATATGAACCAAATGGCTTCACTGGAGGAGCTGTAAGTTAGTAAAGTTTTTAGAGATTCCTCTTGGAATTCAATATTCTCACAATGCTAGTTTGTTACAGGGATATGAACCAAAATAATCTAGGAAATGGTAATTTGATACCTTATAACCTCCCGCCAAACCTTCTTAGATTGTGAGTTGTTTGAATATGCTTCCAACTATCATTTAGTTTTGTAGGTGCCCATCTAACGGTAATCCTGTCTGCAGAGATCTTAGCAATAATCAATTTGGTGGAAGCATACCCTATTCAGTTTCTCATATGGCCAAATTGGAGCTTCTGTGAGCGGCCTTCTTCTCTAGTTCAATTTATCATGTGATTTTGTCATTAATGTAAAATAAGACAATGCATCAATGGTCGCAGAAATCTTGCTCACAATCAACTCCGTGGACGTCTGGATGATATTTTTCAAGGCCTCTCCAAACTCACAACAATGTGAGTGTAGACAAGATTTTCAGTTGATGAACATTTTTGTTCATTTATTCGAGAAAAAATTCACTTCTTAGTATCAACTATCTTTATATTCTGTGTGATGCAATATCATTTACCTCTTGTATCTTCTCAAAATAAGTTTCTTATTCATAATTATGTTTTTACCTTCAATACTGTCAAAACCTACATGTGCATGAATACTTTCTACTCTATCATACTCCACTCTCTGATAAAGGGGTCTTTTACTGCAGGGACCTGTCTTACAATTCTCTTAATGGTACCCTTCCACAAAGCTTCAGGAGTCTGACAAGTTTGACAAACTTGTAAGAGGAATAATGAATGTCCCAAGCATTAACATAATATCTTATCATTTGGCTTCTTTTTTAATCTTTCTCCTAAAACAAATTGCATGAAGAACGTTATGCATACTATTTCTTCATCCACTTTCAGATATTTGGAGAACAATCAATTCACTGGTACCATAAATGTCCTTGCCAATCTTACCCTTCAGAGTTTGTAAGTAATAAATAAAGTTGTCAGTTTATATCAAAATTAGAATTAGGTTGGATTACAAGAAGATTTGACTTTCGTAACCCTGCTTTAGGAATGTTGCAAATAACCACTTCAACGGATCCATTCCTAACCAGTTAAAGGGGATTAATAATCTTCAGTGAGTACTAAATGAACTTGCATGCTATCATATGATTTAATTGAGGATAAATTGAATGGCTCATTTGTGGATCCTATTCTGTAGGACTGAGAATAATGTCTGGAGCTCTGGGACAGATAGTTCATCTCAGCCAAATCAATCTCCATCTGTTCAAAACTCCAATACTGGCCATGGTAGCGGTGTAGGTATAGGGGGAATAGCAGGAAGTGTTGCAGGTGTCCTCTTCATTGGTGGATTAATTGCATTTTGTATAATTTGGAGAAAGAGAAGAAAAACTTCGATTGAAGATAATCTTGGTCAAGACCGGCTATATGCTCATCTAGATTCAGATAGAGTTAAAGGTACTCCACATTTGTTGGTATAACAAGTATCTGATTTCTGCAAAATGTGGTCTATTACTACGTTAGGATTCTTGTTGAGGTTCACACATTTAATTGGGTTGTAGTGTGATTTAGTTTATGTTGCAGAGAAGGAGATGAATAGAACATCCTCAATATTTGACATAGAAAAGTTGCCATCACTTCCTCCACCAAGTCTTAAACCTCATCATTATAAATCATTTGACGAAGATGATTGCTCAAGCAAACTTATAACAAAGAAGGTGGACGTAACAAGTATCCAATCAACTATTTATTCTGTGGCTGACTTGCAAATAGCTACAGATAGCTTCAGCGAAGACAATCTTATTGGTGAAGGCACTTTTGGTCGTGTTTTCAAGGCAGAGTTCGATGATGGAAAGGTATTAAGATGATTGAAATAAAGCTTCTTATTTATTCCGGACACATGTTTGATAGTGGCAAAATTTAGAACCATCCATCTTGTTTGCACTGGAAAGCTGATTCATCTAATCATTTTCCATGGATTTTGGTAACACTATTTGAATAGTTTTAATGGCACGACTAGTTTGCCCAGCTGATTGAATATCATATATGACTTTTGGATTATATTCTACATTTTTGTTTAGATTTTGGCTGTGAAGAAATTAAATCCAAAGTCCCTCCCGAGCAAATCAACTGGCGACTTCATTGATCTAGTCGCAAATATTTCTCTCCTGCGCCATACAAATTTGACAGAGCTGGTAGGCTACTGTTCTGAGTATGGACAGAGAATGTTGGTGTATGATTTTCACAAGAATGGCTCGCTGTATGAACTCCTCCATCTCTCAGACGAACCACTGTCATGGAATGCTCGGATCAAAATTGCGCTCGGTGCTGCTCGGGCTTTAGAGTAAGTGGGATATTTGATTATTGTAGCCCAAAGATTGTCCTCTGTTCTGTCTAAAACTTCAATTATTTCTCTTTTTCTCTCTCTTCTCGTCTCAAAGTTGTATCTTTTAATTTGATTCCAGGTATCTGCATGAGGTTTGCTCGCCCTCTGTTCTCCACAAAAATTTCAAGTCATCTAACATTCTGTTGGACACAGACTTCAATCCACATCTTTCAGATTGTGGATTTGAAAATCTTATTCCCAATACAGAGATTCAGGTAATGCATGAGATGAAACGTATATTGATTGTAAACAATATTGTTCCATTAGTCGATTAATGTGGTTGATCTTGTTTAATATAATCACATGTGCACAGGCAGGTGAACAGGACATGGGCTTCGATGCGCCTGAGAGCTCCATGTCTGGTCAGTACACTTTAAAGAGTGATGTCTATCGCTTTGGAGTCGTCATGTTGGAGCTCATGACAGGGAGGAAGCCGTTTGACAGGTATACTCAGTTTTATTTTTTGGAAAAAGTTCACCAATTAAATCATGAAATGCATTATAGATTCTAGGTAAATGAATTTGCTGCATGTTCACGATTGTTTTGCCAACTTGTGTCAGCTCAAGACCGCGACCGGAGCAGTACTTGGTTAGATGGGCAACTCCTCAACTACATGACATAGAGGCATTGGATATGATGGTCGATCCAGTTCTCAAGGGGTCATGCTCTCCGAAATCACTATCTCGATTCGCTGATGTAGTTGCTCTGTGCGTTCAGGTAAACATGCATTATCCAGTAATTCAAACATGTTGGACTTTCTGAAACTAAAAACCACAAACTCACACCAATTGTCATACCTTTTTGGGCAGCCGGAGCCAGAATTTAGACCACCAATGTCGGAGGTTGTGCAAGCGTTGGTCCGTCTAGTCCAACGGGCGAATACGAGCATAAAAATGGGGAGGGAAGATGGCGGAGGAACTAGCAGGAGAGCCGATGACTTGAATGATTATCTGAGGTAATCGTGCACCCAAGTCGGAACACATACCGTCTTCCTAATGCTGGAACATATCGTCCTTTTCTACCGATTTGGCTCAAATGCCTATCATTTCTCAAACACATTGTATTGCATGACTTCAGATAAGTTTCTGTGTGATTACTAGGTTAACAAATGGTCAGTGATTAGTAGATTGTTGTTCACCATGTATCAAATAAATAAAAATGACTGGCTGAATACATGATTGAGTTGTGACATCTGGATAGGTATCCAGTATCCTACATCAATTTGAACTGAATTCTTAGTTAGTGGTTCGATAGAGCTTAATATGAAAAGGCACTAAAATGACATTCTCTCGGACTCCAACAGGAACTATAATCACAGAAGAAGGCACCAAAATGTTCGATGATATGGCATCATTCAATACAAAAAAAAGGGAACTATCTTTTTAACTTAGCGCTCGAGCTAGCATTGATTTACACTTATGAAAGAAACCAGAGAGGACCATCGCCTAATGCCTGCCCTTCCTCCCATAGCCTCGACCGCCTCTTCTCCCACCTCCCCTGGGACGGCTTCCATTTCTGTCGCCGGACAAGTTGTTTGGTGCTGCGTTCACTTTCAAATGGTCAGGCAAAGGCAGTATGTTGTCGACGCATTTGCGGAAGCTAAAATCATCAGCACTGCCATCGACTCGAACAATGAAGAAGCATCGATTCTTCCACGTTGGGTGGTAGCGCACCTGGAATGCTTCGATTCCTTTCCCGATCTTCTTTGCAGGTTCGGGGTGGCCTTTCTCCAGTAAGCTCAGCAATACCAGGTGCTCGTACTGCAACCAGAGAAAGAGAAAAAGGCAGTATCGTGAGTTTACCAACCACATTGTCGCCAAAAAACAGGAAAAGGATTACAAAACCCTAAATCCAAAAGGAGAAATCTTTGCCGAAGGTTGACAAAACTCACCTTGTTGAGATTCAGATTGGGTGGCCACGACCGGAGAAGCTTCAGAAAGTACTCGAACATGTCCGTCGACGATCGGAACGCCTTCGGCCCGATTCTTGCTCCTGCCGCCGCTTCGATCTGGTCCGATCCGCCTCCTCCCGCCTCCAGATTTCCTCCGACTCCTTCCTTTTGCTTGGCTCCATCGGGCTTCTCGTCGGCTTCCGAGCATTTCTCCAACTTGTATCTCTTCGAATCAGGGTCTTCCTCGTCTCGGTCCTCTCTTCCCCGTTTCAGCGCATTACAATCGCACTAGCATGACACCTTATTTGTGACAGGTTGGTCTCCGATGAGTAACTACGGGTGGTTCTCTGTTAGCTCTTCTGTATTATTCGAAAGAGAAAAAAAGGATAGGGAAATGGAATCCTGATCAGAACTATAGTAAAAGTGCCTTGTTTGAATAAGGGTAATATAATGAAATGTTAATCTATGTTGTATAAAATGTTAAATTGAACAAATGTTAATATTTATTTCATATAATCTTAGTTATGTGATTATATAATCAAGGTTTTACATGATAACTTGAATCGAATTCATCCTTTAGAGTTTAACGTTCAAGATTTTTAAGATTTAGAGTTTAGTCATAATGTGTAGGAGTTACTTGGTAGCTGCTACAACGTGAAATATTAACTATTTCAGTGTTCAGAGTTTAGGATTTAGAGTTTAAGATTTTAAAATTCAAGGTTTAGCCACAATGTGCTGAAGATACTCGATAGCGGTTGTTGGTGCCCTATGTTGGTTTTGATGTGATCAACCAAGTTGGGTTAGGTCCTGTGTTGTCTAATCCTT
>JBBPFP010935913.1:0-15086 GCA_037974795.1 Kaempferia galanga | reverse complement strand
AGAGTCTCCAAAGCTCTCAGTGTGATCCTTATGTGTGATCAATAGATTGTGGCGAGATTTTTCCACCGAGAAGGAGGATCGAGCTAGTCAGAGTTTGTCGGGGACTAATCCACCGACGGATTGAGGGATTGTCCACCTTACGGACAACCGTGGAGTAGGAGCATCATCTCCGAACCATGTAAACAAATGTGCTAGGGTTTGATTGTTTTTTTTCTTATTTCTAGTATTTAGTTTTTGTATTCGAATTAGTTTTATATTTCCACTGTGCACTACTGAATACGTAGAAAGCAAACGATTTGAGTGGACCTCTATTCATCCCCCTCTAGTCGATGATCAAAGTCCTAACAATTCCTTAACTGAGATATCAAAGAACCAAATTTAACTAAAATGGTAATAAAAAAAATAAACATAGAAAAAGGATAATCACCATAGCTAGCCAAAGCACCACCTAAAAGGAGCATTGCTGCAGAAAAAGCATAGAGATAAACCTGCAAAAAAAAAAAAGAATGCAACAACATTGTTCAATATTCTTAGAAAGACATGGAAGTGCAAAGGAGAAAAAATGATACCATCAGAAAATTCAATACTTAAACTGGTCTACAATATTAAATTTGTCTGACATATTATGGAAATTTAGAAAATAAAGATAAATAAGCCTCAATAATTCTTAGTTTAAGTGTTTAAAATCTCACTCCGACACTAATCTTGAATTTTCTCCAAGCAACATATATGATGTAACTTATCACCAATAAAAAAGACCCTGACATGTGTACTTGTGATGTCATAAAAAAAATATTTCTCACTTTAGACCATCTGAAAATTGTGGTGATTTGCCTACGGGACATATGACAGTAGAAGTTGTCTACTTGGACCATCATAAATTCAAATGAATGATAATCCGGGCCAGAGGTTTTTAGTGTCATGGGTCAGGTTCTTGAGTGCATTATCACTTTTCACAAGCATCATATTACCATATAAGACAGGAAAATTCTCTCTAAATCTGAAAAGGAAAGATGATCAAATCTTTTGTCCCACTATATAATCTCTTGTTCAAACCAGTAAATACAACATGATTAGTTGGTGCCCATACATTCTTCAGATCGGAGTGCATCATGAAAATTAAGATATCACCTTTTCTATCCCAGATGTAACTGATTGCTCAGAGAAGTGTGACATATATCTTCTTTGCTACATATTCAGGGCAACGATCCCCCATCAGTATCTACTTTATCTCTATCTCTTGTTTCCCATTACAATTCTAAGATGTTGCTTGAGAATGTTGTGTTTTCTCGTAAAAGTCACATCTATGATAACTTCCCTAAGGCAATGGATCTTTCAAGACATCGGCTGTAGATGAATATGAACGAAGACTACTAGACCTGGGTAGCGCATGAGGTAATCTATAGAAGAAGAAAAAAGTATAGATCCGCTACCTTAGCGGCCCTCCTAGTGTCGGCCCCACGAATATGGAGGGAGGTAAATGCAAGTACATAGGCGTTAGGCATATGATGGGGTAAACTTCAAGTCGTCAGTTTCTAAGAATCGACCTGGACATTACGCCAGAGATGTCATGCATCCACTGTCTGCACTATGCCTGGGGGCATGATGTAATCCATAGAAGACAGAGCATACAGTGGACACAGCATTGATCAAAATATGAACATGAGGACAGGAACATAACTTGCTCTTGCAAAGATGATGAGAATCGTACACTGTATGAACGCACATGATCGAAGCTACATGAAATGCACCCACAAATGATCTTGAAAATGAGAGGACAAAGTGCTGATGTTGAAGCATCCAAAGCTCCACCCATTAGTGATCTTGTTTGCGATCACAAAATCATCACTCCATGAGTGAGGTTGGCTGAGATCTCTCACCCATGAGCTTTGTCAACTACTACCTCCTATAGCAGCAAAAGACAGGATGTCAAATCCAGGCAGAAAATGTAAGGGACTCATCAGCAACATGCATAATCATCTGCTGTTGGGATGCATGACAGCGCTGGCCACGTCAAGATTGGATACATCTAGAATTGTTTATCTGACACCTGGAGGTGCTATCATCATTTTGGCTACCCCCGCCCCCCCTAACTTTTTTCACAGACAAAAATATTCTTAAAAACAACCCATTCCCATGTCTTCAAGAGGATAAAATGTGTTAAAATTAATAAATAATAATATATATGGACTTGTTTTGCATAAGATGATAGCAATTGAATCCAAATTGAGGAAATATCCGGCTCCTCAAATTATAAAAAGTGAATAATAGGATAATAACATACCTTAGCCACAAGAGAAGAATCAATAGAATTTTTCCCTCCACCGATCCATATCAAGATTGAAAAGACAATCATAGATATAAATGTGAGAGCAATCACCTACAAAAGACATGGGGAATAGATTATTTGTATATGCTGGCACAATTAAGAATGGTTAGAATAGAAAAACATAGACAATTTTCACTCATCTCTATAAACTTAAATTCAACATACATGTAGGCATTCACAGTTCAACATGCTTGAAAACACATTCTTACCAGGATTACAAACTTTTGTCGGCTTCCAACATGAATGGCTCGAGGAAAGCAAAATACCCTACACCCATCAACATGCAACCGACCTTGTTTATCCAATGACTTATCCAACAAAACTTCACTGTAACCACGTTCATAATCTTCCTCTTCATCATCACTTGCTTGATGACACAAGTCAACCCTACATGCCAGAAGCATAAACAAAATTATGAAATTTAAGATATTATTTCATGCAGAAATTGTGATAATTAATTTCAGATTCTATTCCTCAAGTCTTCTAGTAAGCATTATATATTCCATTGTGCAGCTAAATTATGGGCTCGCCACGAAATGCTAAGATTATGTTTTCATTTTGCTACAGGGGTCCCTGTAATATTATCCTACCTTCATGTAACCCAAAACAATACAAGCACAACTAAATTCATTAATCAGGCAATAGAAATAAAGAAGAGTATAAAAAAGAACTTAGAATGGGCTATTTATACGGAGGATATAAAACAAATAGCCAAAAACCAAACAAATACACAACATTGGCTTTACATAATATTGGTATTACTTTGCTACAACATTGAATGCAGTAGAACAAAGAAAATGTACAAAATTACAACAAAGGGCTAGCTTTGTTACAGTAATTATGTTAAAGCTGAGTGGTATAGATTCACCTGATTATGGATTATGGTGGGTATTGATGCAAAAAAAAAATTGAATTTAACCGAATTTACTACAATAACTTGAGTAGCAAATTGTAAATTATGATTAGATATCAAACGTCTTTTTTATTCATCCAAATCAATCCAAATGCAATCCAACAATTTTAACCTAGAAGTTGTACTATGTGACAGATAAACATGAAAAATAAAATAAAGACACACTAATTAAAGCTGCTTATTTAAGCATGCCGCAAGCTTTCATGTTCTAATGTATCAAGGCATAGTTCTGTAATGTAAAAAAAGGTTATAAACCTACTGCTCAACTCATTTTTTTGCCTGGATATTCAATGCAAAAGGCACTAAACTAAGAACACATATAAGCTATATTATGAAAACAAATGCTATTGTTTGTAGAAAACCAAGATAGCAATTATCCAAAAGGGCTCAAACTGCAATCTTCATTAGTTAACATGATGCAAGAGAAAAAGATTCATGAAGAATAAGATATTCGCAGATTCCATGCTAAGCTTTGTGTAAAACATGAATCTGTTACATGATAATGATAGAGCCACAAGTAAACACTAATGAAATCCAAAAAGAAAAAAGAAATCCAACAATGAACACGAGGATAAAATGCATTGCAGACAAGTAAAATAACATAATCGACCATCCCAGACAATTACCTAAAACGTACAAAAATTATGCCGTACAAATCAACAAAAATGACAAAAAGTTCATCTATACAGTAAAACAAACAAATTGTTACCAATCAAAGAGATATCAATACTCTTTATTGATGCTACCGGAGCAACAAGTATGTAAATGTTGACCATCATTGAAAGCTCAACATTTAGAAAAGTTCACATGTCTTAACAATTCAAAGAGGGAAACTCCAGTGCACAGAACTGAGTGTGGATTTATGCATCTAATTGTTATAACTGATGATGGGAGTTACTTACCAGAAAGAGATAAGCAGGAGAAATGCAGCAAAAAAGATAATTTGAGGGCAAACTGCAAGAGAAGTGTTTGCAGTTAGCAGGTGTCTTGAATGAATAGTCGTGTCTGAAGATAAGCATGTAGAATATGCAAATGAAAACATCACTGAATTTTGCATGTATGCTTACCCATGAGAATAAATCCACAACCATGTGACCAACATTGCCATCCCTCGCAAGTAGCAACAAGGGCAGATATGAAGTATGCCAGAAAGCCTGACATCAAATCAATACAGGCCATCAAAATATGGGAAGTGCAGCACAGCCAAAAAAAATGCTACAATCAATTGGTTAAGATGGGCTAGAGAATAATAATTAGGAAGGCATAAAAAAAACCATGGAACTTATAGTAAAAAGAAAAAAAGAAAAAAAGTAATTTACATGGTAGTGAAATATAATATTAGGAGATGTCAGAAAGATTTGTCTAGTTTACGATGGCAAAAGAAGAAACCCAAGCTCGGATATTTAGCAAGTAGCAAGGAAATAAAATAAAAAGGAATAACCAGGGGACAAAAATGGTTTGCAGCTAAGTTGCATAATGAGTGCATGATTTACATGCTCAAATCTCAAGAGAAATGGTCTAATTATTCTTTGCTAAAAAAATCCATATTGTGTTGGATATATGCCATTTAAACCATCAAACCCGTAAGTTGACGTACCTGTTAAGAATATGAATATATAATCAGTCCCTTACCTAAAATTTTTGGGATAAGTGGTTAATCATGGTGTTAGAGTAGAAGATAATGTGTTAAGAAAAAAAAAAGTATTTCATACATTCATATGTCAGATTTGGGCAAATCAACTGTCAAAGTAGTCAGCTATTCGACTTTACCAATACCAATTGTTTAAAAAGACAAACGCTCTACCAATCAATGTACTAGTGAATATGTAATAAGAGCAATTGATCAACATATCATACGCCAAGGCATGAACCCCCACTATTTTTTACTCGGCTACATAAATTTTGTCCTGCCATTAAACTCTAAGCAAGATTTTTATGTCTCGTAATATTCATACGTTTAATTATGTCAAATCCAATCTTCGATCTCCCTCTACTCATCAAGTTTACCAATTCATCATTGTGTAATTATAAAACTATTGATCAACTTTGACTAGAGTTGTAATAGAGAACTTTAAATATATAGAATCATTTTTGAAAAAGGATGGGAAATTGATAGAAATGTTTTATATAGAATACAAGCATAATAGTTGAAATAGAAAAGGGCATCAGGTGTTCTTTATAATTGTAAGGTACCTTTAAAACTCAAAAGGAAGTTTTACAAAATGGTTGTTAGACTCGCTATGTTATATGAATCTGAATGTTAGTACATGAAGCAAACACACGAGTAAAAGATAAGACTTGCAAATATGAGAATGTTAAAGTCGATATACGGACATATGAGGATGGATAACAGGGTTACACATATTGAAGGAAAACTACGTGAGACGCATAAGATGATATAGATATGTACATAGGCATCCAATAAATGCCCTAATTAGGCAATATGAAACTATGACAAATACGCATATTAATTGAGGAAGACCAAAGAAGACTTGGTTAGTAAGGAGAAAATAGGAGAAAACTCATTCAAATATAGATAATGATATAGTAGGGGATCAAGCCCAATGGCATAACAATAAATTCGGTCCGTGGAAGACTTGATTAGAAACGATAAAATAGACAAAAACTCATTTAAATATAGATATGGATATAGTCGGGGATCAAGCCCAATAGCGTAATAGTAAATTCGGTCGGTGTGGAGCATGGCTTGGTATTTTATACCATACTTTTAGTACATCAAACAAAACCATCAATATCAATCTCAATCCCAAATGAAAAAGAGTAAGAGTGGATATAAAACAATATCAAAAAGCTAAAGATGATAGACCTCAACCATATTAATTATTAGTGGATTAGCATTCAAGGAAAAATTAAAAGCTAAAGAATAGCTTAGCTAATTTAACCAGGACAGTCAAATCTCATAAAGTCACACATATTCAGTTAGGAAACTTTGATCAAATATCTGATGAACTCACAGATTCAGTTAGGAAAAAATTTTCATCATTGGTATTTGAACTCTCATACACTATTTGTACTCTTAATATATGATGTTATCAAATAGGTAGCAGATTTTTTTGTCACTAACAAACATCCAAAAAACAGGTTCTTCTGGCAGATTGTTTCATCATAAATCGTAAACGTCTTATAGAGAAATAAAGAGACTAACTTATAGCTTTATAATACGTTGGTTTCATATATATAATTCTCACTCTGCATAACAAGAAGCATTAGCGGTTAGTGACGTTATTTCATGGCAGTCATTACTGAAATCATGTTTAGTCATTGCAAACTGTAAAGAAATTCAGATTTTCCAGCAATAAACAAATACCAAATTGTATGTTATTAGGGTTTATAAGAAAGAGAAATGGTGTTAAGTTATTTTATGCTGGTCTGCAAAAATTCATACACACAATAAAGGTACTTAGACAACAAATATCAAGCATAAAACTAGTGCTGTCTTGGATCAAAACAGCATAAACAGAAAATTTAACAGTAGCAGATGTCATGCTTCTTAGAAGAACTTTTTAACATTGAAAAACTTCTAACAAACAACATACAGTTTTTCTTTATAAAGAATTAGATGATATTAGACTAAATAATGGTGAAATCCAAGATTACTCTGTTTGTAAGAAGACTATTTTTATATTACCAATCATACCTATGTTGGAAGAGCCAATAATGAGATGGAATATCTGCAACAGAATATATTTAATAGTGCAAATTATTCACAGATAATGGAAGAAAACACATGGCACAAGAAACAAAAGAAGGAGATTGTTTATAGATGCCAAGGACAGTGAACTATGATATTTAAATAAAGAAAATCTGGGACAAGAAAACTAGATAGAATTAGTCTGATATGGACTAACTAGAATGCACAATATTTGAGGATTTATGAAAACATATGTTCTCACGAGCAAGAATATTTTTGACATCCTTGGATGATATGTGAGAGAGAATCATTCATCAGAAATGATGCAACAAACTTTTTCAGTAATATTTATTTTTTAAGTAGCAAATTATAAGAATGGCTTGCCATGAGAACTAAAACCATTAAGAAGGGAAGCTTATACTACATCTTCTTATATGAAAGTGCTTGACAGAGAATAAGGGGAGCATGCGAGTCATGAAATAGCACTAGCATAGCTGACTACCATCAAATCCCTTATAGATGACTACATTGAATAGTTACAGTTTATGGGTTATCCAAAGATTCTTGATACAGACAGTGGAAATAAATAGTAGGCAGACTAATTAAAGAAGAGGACTATTGAAGTGCAGTGCTGAGTTTCCTTGCCACCTTAATCAAAGGCTGGAGTACAGGTAGACTGTTGCATGTGGACCAATGAGGTTCTCAGTGCAAAAATAGGGAAGCAGGATTTGTTAGACTGTTATGATCAAACTGGAATTTGAGTAGGTTGCTTGATAATTTCAATTGGGTTTCTATCTCTCTGGTGATGAAGTTGGATGGTTTTCCTCATCTTTGAGAGGAGAGATGATGATTGGCACAACGACATAAGTAGATTTCTTGTGCCAAATAGTATCCAGTTTCAGTAATTATCAGAAAGATACATTTTGATCTTGTTGCTCAACATAATACAAGGTTTTAAACCATAGGTTCAAGTGTCAGAGAGGGGTGCATCAAGGAAATCCACATTCACCTATTTATTAATATCCCTAGAACAAATGTTCTTCATTATGTTTTGACAAAGGGGCCAATAGGAGGGTCTTTCCACTGATGTTGCTCAAGACTACTACTATGCACCGGATATCCAAGTAGTTCAGTTTGTGGATAACACTATTTTTTTAAAAGGAAAGCCGCTGTTATCAAGATCCTGCTAATTGTGCTCTCAGCAATCATCTCAATCAGTGGGCTTCAAGTGAATTTGTGGATGTCCACGTTCACATACTTTAAATTTGCAGTCCACATTCACATTCCTGGGCAATGACAATGACACAAGCTCTCTTTGGGCAAATATGTTGGGTTGCCCACTCACTCCCTTATCTATTCCATATTCGGGCCTTTAGTTTAGTGTAACCCGACCAAGCAAAGCATAATCTGGAAGTTTATTAGGAAAGTTCCTTCTAAATTGACCTCTTGGCAAAGGCTTTTTGAATTGGTAAGGGGGAGAAGAATGCTTGTAAAACAGGTACTCACGTTGATAGTCATCTATCCCTCAATTTACTTGATTCCTTCTTGGGTGATTCATCAGATTGATAGGATCAGAAAGATATTCCTTTGGTAATAACAACAACATGCTTCTAATGTTTGCTTTCTTGCTTCAAAGGATCATGTGTGTAGACCATTCCTTCTTGGAGGTCTTGGAATTATTTTGAGCAATTCAATCGGGCCAACCTATTCAAATGGTAGTGGCTCCAGACACAAGATTGTTCACCTTGGGGATATATAGTCACACATCTATATTTCCATAGACCTTTTGGGGTCAAGGGAGCCAATTGCACTTATTCCCATGCATGGAAAACCCTTCTTTAGATCAGACACTTGTGTTGACATTAGCATTGTTCAGATGGTCTACGTACTAGAAATGTACCCTTCTATGGTAGATGGGTAGGAAAATACACATTAAGGCACATCATTCCTGAGATATACGAGAGCATTAGAGAGGATGTTTTCATAAAAGACCTTTGTTTTCACTGTATTAATCTGGGTCTATCTTTTAACCACTTTTGAATGCAAGTTCTTTTAATCGGATGTTTTAAAGGGCTAGTAACATCTCAGACTCACCTGTACCACAACTTAATGGAGTTGAAGCACAACAAATTCCTTCACTATCAAATCTGCCTATTCTATTTTCAATTTTTCATTCATAGGGGAAGTATGGATGGTTTCTATAAGATCATTTGAAGTCCTTCTCTACTTGGGAAGTTCAAATCTTGACTTGGTTGGTGGATCATGACAACCCAAATACAAGATCAATGTTAAGAAAGAAAGGACTAGTAGACATGGATCATTATGATAACTTCAGAGCATCTTTTCTTCCATGTGATTTTGCTAAGTATGATTGGGATCTTCTCCATACATGCTTTGTTACTGATTTGTCTTCCTCTATGGACATGGATAGGCGGTCGATGGCTGAGTGTGAGGTCTGCAATACCTCCATTGTACTCAACACATGTGCTTAGGCACAAATATATGACATTTGGAGGAGAAATGACAATATCTTTCATATTAAGTAGAGCCGAAAATATTAGGCACGACTCAATAATATGTCATGATCCGATCAACTAGAACACAATTAACATAGACATCACTGAAAGTGGTACAATATGACCCAAATATATAAATGAGTGACACAAATTGACTTGTTTAAATTAATTTTATTTTTTTATGTGATACAACTTTATTCTTTAGGGATAATCAATATTATAGGCTATAAAATATTTTTAAAAATATATTAATTAATTTTGTGTTATTTCATATATTTTTATATTGGCACTACCATTTATGATACAATTGACCCAACATAACACGAATTGTCACTCCCAATTCTAAGAAGGTCAAATCAGAAGCCTTGTACTCTTTGCTTAATCATCTGCAGCTTTGGACTATCTGTGTCATCGGGAAACATTTAGTTACACCTTTATCTTCTATAGATTAGTTGCCAAGCTTGGTAGACAAGTTTTTGTGACGCTTAATGTAGGCTGAAGCTGGTTAAAATGCCTCCTATTTCACTTACAGTCCAATAGGAGTTCTTGGAAACAAAATTGTTATTCTAGATTTCAAACAGCCTAAACTACAGCAGCTCAATCTTCATGCAGAGATGATTGGGCAAGGATAAGTCCTCTTGACCTAGGGCAGTTGTAGCACTTCTGCCCTTTTGATATTTTGTTCTTGTTGTAGATGTTGCACCTTTTTTCATTCCAAATTGTTGCCTCAGATCATTAGTACTGCATATTCTAGACTCTAGCTAATATATTGTAGGAAAACTGTTGTTCTCTCTCTGTGTATAAAAAAAATGTGTCAAACACTAAGAGGATAAGCTTCTAAAGATGATACGCTAAAATTAAGATTACATTCACTTTTAATTAAGAGATGCATTTTAATGCCAGATTATAGGAAAAGAAAGTCACAGAGTCTAATACTAAGGAGGTGCTTCTTGGTGATAATGTGAATGCTTTTGTATCGCAAACAAATAGAATATAATGCGAGGTAAATATCCAAGTGTACAATATCAGCAGTATTTTGCATACCTTTTGGCGAGTCCAGCCAAGTTGCTGATTGCGCAAGTGAATTCTAAACAACTGCATCAATTTGGAAGTTGATCAACTAAGCAGCTGGAAGTATGTGTACAAAAACACAGCAAGAACAAATAATGATGCGAACACGTAGATCACTTATCATCGCATAACCACTATGATTTGAGAAAAACAACGCAAAGCATATGCAAATACTGTCTTCGCAAGGCCAGATTAATGATGAATAGAAAGACACCCACACATATCATGTTACCTCCTATAAGATGAGAAAAAAAACCTTCTGTATCCAGTTTCATGGATCCAAAAATAATTGGCTAAGAACCATATAAACATAATTGCCTCAAATTTTTCTAGTATTTTCTCTTCTAGTAAACAATAGAAACAAAGTAGTTTAGTTAATTGGGCATATTACATATTCAGTAGATCACAATATCAAAATCAATCAAATGTATAGAGCATCACATTCAAATACAAGAAATATGATTACATGTAAAGTAAGTTCAAGTTTGGGAAGTAAGTGGAGGACAAAGAGGCAGTATCCATTCCAAGAAAAATAATAACTCTGAAACAGGGAACTCTAGTAAGCAATACCAAAGCAGAAGATGGAGTTAGTATGAAACTGGCATGGGCAACTATAGATTACTGGGCAAGGCATTATGTGGAGTTTTAAGTATAAAACTAACAGGGGCAACTATAGGTCTAAAACTGGATATGAAATCCCGAGTGGTAAAATCCTTGACATCATGCAACTCAAAAAGGAGTGGAAGTGAGACAGAGAGGAAAACTTCACCCTTTTGTCTAACACCCTAAAAATGAGGGTTTTCTTAAATATACTTATCTACAAAAACAACTCCACTTAAGTATCTTGGCATTTTGAATTGGACTGGGCTCTTTCTTGGGCTTTAACATGGTATTAGAATTAGGCGCTCACCTCTAAAGATGATGTTGGATCTGAGCAGGCATGTTGAAAGGAGTGAAAGTGAAATTGAGATGAAATCTCCACCTCTTCAGTGCTGCACCCTAAAAATGAGGGTTCTCAAATATACTATATCAAAGATATCTCCTATGAAAGTGCATTGGAATTTTAGGTTGGATTGGGCTTTCTTTTGGGCTTTAACAAACTTCTAAGTCATTTTTCTCAATATACTCCCCTACCAATTGATTCCTTGACCTTTCCGCCACAATATAAACATGGCATCCATTGAATCTCCAATAACTACATCCAACACATTGCATCATCTGTCCTCCCTACTCCTTTATCATATCATGCATTGCCCCTTAATCATCATTTTCATAATACCAAACAGAATAGCCATCAATGTTGTGCAATCCTGTCGCAGTTTCCATTTCCTAAGAATTCAGCAACACGCCTGGATTGTGGTTAAGCTGTGTGCTGTAGATGATAACTATATGGCATTGAGTCATAGATACGGGATGAAAGTTGGCTTATTAATTTATTCTGCTTATTTTTAGGGTCAATTTGATATTCAATTGATAAATGTCTCTTTATGAAGATGAAACTAATCTGCAAAATGAAAATGGGCCAAATTTCTTTGTTATTATATTCCATCCGAGACAATAAAAGATGTTTTACATCACAAAACCACATGCTCTGTGTTTGAGAAATGTGATCGGAAAATATTACATAAACAAATACATTGATGTCAAACAAGTATAATCTTAATGGCTTTTAATGCATAAAATGGGTTTTGATACTCAGAGTTGACAACTTAAATAAGTTCCACTTAAAAAAGGACTATGATTGACAGACCATGTATGTTCTCTAAGAAAGTCATTTACCAAACCAGCATAACCAATCTTGAGACACATCACTCTATTTTCTCATCTCGTGCATGATTATTTTATTTAAAGAACTTTCAGTCTATGAATACAGTGAAGCAACTTTAGACACATGGTGAAAAAAAGCAACCACAAGTGTTTTCACATCCTGCAAGATATAGAAATCCCGTTGGCTAGACATATGCCATAGAGGAAGTAACACTAAGAGGACTAATTGGTTCTCGATGACAGGTCTTTTCACCCAGCACTATCAACCAGCCTCAGGTCACATCAATATTATCCAAAAACAACTCTTCTAAAAAATGTATGAAGAAATACTGATTACCAGATCAAGTATTGGGAGAAAGCAATGAGATGGGAAGATAGGAACAGTAATTATACGTGTGCAAGGAAAAAACCATGCAAGGGTAACAATGAGGTTACATTTGGAAAAAGAAGGGCAGTTACAAGACCCTACCAAACACAGATAATTCCATATATGTTGAAGTGCTAAAATCAACTAACCATCTTTCAGGTACAGAACTTAAAGAGTCAGACACGAAAGCTAATATGATTCTTAGTTTACAATGGTGCTCTTCAAAGTTGATATCACCCATAGACGGCAGATAAATAAGAGGCCAAAGTGTGATTTGCTATCCATGATGTGCTCTTCAAGGATTAAATGTGGCAACATATCTATCGTCCACCATCTATGGTTCCGAAACTAAATCTGGATAACATTCATCTATCTTCGCGAATTTCATAGTGTTGGAAGTCCTAATATGGATCCATGAGGCGCTGCTCAAGGATCAAATGTAGCAACACGTAGTCATCTACCACGTTTTGGAATCCCTATCATGGTTCAGAAATATCAGCCAAAGCTGGAAAACATTCATTTTATCTTCATGAATTTCGTCTTATAGTGTCACAAATTGCTCAACCAACAATATGAGCACTCCCTCGATCTACGCTGCAAAATTTCTCAGCAGCCCTGACAAGATTCAAAGGAGCACCAATTACGGAAGCCAAGAATCCCATACAAACCTAAGAATCCAATCCATACAAAACAAATACCTAGAATCAATAAACGGGCATTGGCGATTGACCGACCTCTTCAATCAAATCACGAGCAACAAAGAAAGAGATCGCTAAGTTCAAAGGGCAAACAATACCAACCTGCAGGAACGCAACGACCGCAACCGCCCCATCCACGGCAGCGAGGACCGCATCCGCCGCCGCGACTTCTTTCGGCAGGCATCTCATCGCCAACTCCCCCTCTCTCCCCATCGAGCTGCCTGTCGCGGAAACCAACCAGTACGAGTCACGACCACTCGCTTCCTCGACGATGTCGTCCACCCAGACAACAAATCGCAACCACGAATCAGAGACCGCAATCGCCGGAGAGTGATGGAGGCCGAGCCGGCTACTAACCGGAGCTACAACACCCGGTGGATGGAGAAGCGGTGCCGCTGCCCTCCGGTGCGCTCATAGCCAAATCGGTCCCCGATTAACGTCATCGATTTTAACGTCTCAAAATTACCCGCCCAAGAAACCTGGCAGGTTAGTGAGGGACCATACTGGGCCATGTACAATAATAATCCGGTGGCAGCACAGGTATAATAATGGGTACCTAATGAAGAGTACGAAAGTGCGTCCTCCGGAAAAAGAAGTGGATCCTTTCGACCCACGGGAGAACAGCTGTTTGAATGGACGGCATTCGGTCCTACGCAGGTGCGCATAGTAATTCGCTCACCGCTTAAGCACTTTTAAAATTTAAAAAAATATTTTACCAGTATATTAATTTATTCTTCCTTTATAATTTGCTTAATAATATCCGCTCTATTAATAGTGAAGGAAAGGTACTTATTTCTCTCGTTTAAATGTAATTTACTGATTATTAAAAAAATAATGAATCTTTTTCTAATATTTATATTAAAAATACTTGCTATGTTTTTCGAAAAATGATTCAAAAAAAAAACCTCTAATTTTGGTTATGTTTCAATTCTGCAAAAAAAAAAAAAAAAAAAAAAAATCTTATAAGTTTATCCTTGTGACTATTTTGGAAAACTAAAAAGAATAATTGTTAAATGTAAAGTTTCCTATTTTAACGCCATGAATTTGTCTATATCTGAATACAGAGAGAGAAAATACTAAAAGAAGTTAGTCTAAAATCGTATCTTCTTTTTTCAGGAAATCTCAAAAAAATAGAATTAATATGAATAATTGGAAGTGTACTTGCATATTTAGAATAATCATATAACATACTATATATTTCATTTTGTATAAACAACTATTTTATGATTTAGTTTTTTAAAATATAAATTACCACAATAGGGAAATACATTTTTTTTATCTTTTATATATCATCACACGCTCTTAATATTTTTTTATTTAATAAAGTCGATCTAATCAACTTTTGAATTTTTGTTCTAAAATTATTAAGTTATTTGTTTCTTTAACAAAAATATTACATAGCTATAAAATTTCATTTCTTTCTATTTTTACATTATTTAATTTTATGCAGGAAAGTATCCAACAATTGTGTATTTACTTTAGCACAAACTACACTTGTGGTTCCCACCGGTAAGCAAAAGTTTATAAGTGTTGGATTCAATTTTTTCCGGATTTCTGAATAATTCTGAAGGTAGATAATTTCCTAGCAAGTGAATATATCCTGAGTATGCTTTATATGGTAAAAGGTAATTCGTTCATCTCAGTTTCTCTGCTAACTCATCTTTGGACAATACGGAAGAGGTAAATGACGGATGACTACACAACTAGAAGTAGAAGCTAAAATAAGAGATGAGGACTGATATTTGCCGCGACAAATCATCGCGAATGATTTGT
>JBBPFP010935809.1:0-15090 GCA_037974795.1 Kaempferia galanga | reverse complement strand
AGTGTTATTATATTTTTTTAATCCATTTTTAATTTTATTCAATAATTATCTGACAATCAGTATCTTCATTTGAGCATAAATGAAGACATTGGTTGTCAGATAATTATTGAATAAAATTAAAAATGGATTAAAAATATATATATATATATATAATGTCTTCATGGTTATTAATCATGTTGTTCTGAGTAAGTCCAGGTGCGATTTGCCGCCGGTCCCTCGCATCCGGATCTGCATCTTATAGTCCTTGTATTTCGTTGGCTTGTACTTGGCGGGCTCGGCACGTGTCACGAATTCATTAGCGGGGGTGATTAGTAGGTCATCTTGCGGGTTGTGGAAGTAGGCTATGGAGAGTCTGTCGACGGCGGCGTTCACGATCACGCGATGCTCCACGCTCTGGTATTTACCGTTCGTCAGCACCTGCATGTTCCATGCAAATTCTAATTTTTATTTTTCAATTTCTTTATTCCTATAAAATAGTTATATAAATCACTCTTAATTTTTAAATAATCAAAACACAAATTAATTTGACAAAAATTTTAAAAACATCCCACATTTAAAGAATCGTTAAATGAGCGACCTAAGCTAGAAATGAGTTAAATGTTTAGGAATAAAGTTGACCACTTGGTAAGATTTTTTAATATTTATTTAATATATATAACATCAATTAAATATAAATAAGATTAAACAATTTGTTAAAATAAATAAATAATATATATATATAATTTATTAACATTCGTGAATAATATTCATAAATAATATTCGTGAATAATGTTTATGAACCATAATCTTTAATAAAACTTGAATCAACATGCTAAATAATAAAGAAATTTTCAAAATAAACAAATACATTTGTATTATTAATTAATCATAAAATACATTTGAATTAAAACAATTAATTAATTACTTCAATTAATACTAATTAATAATTAGTTTTTAATTAATTAGTAGTAGTTAATCTTTAATTAATTAGTAATAATTAATCTATTAATCATGAATTAATTATTAAATTCAAATTAATCCTAAATTAAAATTATATTCATAAATATTTTTAATTATATCAGGAATCATTCAAAAAAAAAATCACTTAAAAAATGATAATGAATATTAAATCCGTCATTTTACTTAGGTTTTGTCATTCCCTATTATTTAGAAATATTGATTCTAAAATTGTCATTTTCAACTTTATTAACCAAATAACTTATATTTTTATTATTCTATGTTCTTATTCTCAAATTCCTAAACAAAACAATAGGTAGGTTATAACTGTGTAACAACTAATTAAGTAGTTGCTACAGTAATGTTGATCGACTAAAAGTTATTTAATGACGTTTACATATTTGGACCAGGTTGATGAATATCGTTGTGATATAATAATATTTTATATATAATAATTTTGAATATTTTAGAAAATATGTGTAATAGTTAGATAATTTTAAAAGTAAAGTATTGGAAAAATGAAATGCATGATTTAGTAAATTATTGTATCCATTACTTTTATAAATGTGGCAAAAAGGCAATTCGCTCGTCTCCACCTCCGTCAATCCGTTCCTGAACTAACACGAACGAGGTAAATCACAGGTGGCTACTAGCCATTAGTGCAAATGATTAAGGCATGGAGAAGGTCTGCTCGGGCACGCCGAGTTTCTACCTCTTGACTTCATGTGATAACCTCTCATGCCTTAACCATTGCACCGCCCTGAGGGGACCCATTAATTTTATAAATGAATAATTGGTAAGAAGATATATTAGATTTAATTTATAACATATGGTTTAAAATTTTGACCTTATTTTAAATAAATAATAAAATACTGCGCGAAATTGAAAAGTGGACCTGGATTTGATCGCCGATGTTGACGATGAGGCCACCAGGGACCGGGTTGACGGTGATCCACTCGCCGGCGTGGCGAACCTGAAGCCCCTTGACGTGCTCGTCCGGCAGCAGCACGGTGAGGCCGCCGGGGTCGGAGTGCGGCGACAGACCCAGGGTGAGCTCCGGCTGCGGGCACTTGGGGTAGTAGTTTACTCTCACCGCCGCCCCCGCCGCCCCGAACGCCGCCTCCATGAATCCTTCCTCCACCCCCAGCGACGCCGATATCGCCCTCTTCACCTGATAAATTACCTTCCCCACCGCCCCACAGTACTGCTCTGTCTTCTCCCTGCGTTCAATTCCGAGAAAGAATTATAAACAAATTCCTCAGTTTTCAATTAAACTTCAACGATCGCATTGATCGTACCTTAATTGAGGCGGCGAGGAGGGCCATTTGGCGTGGTCGGAGGGAGGAGAGAGGTGGAGGAAGAAGTAGTCTCCCCAGTCTAGGAGGGCGTCCTTGGAGACGCCGAGGCGACTGCCGTAGCCCTCAAACGTCGCCGGAGAGTTCGCGTACCGCTGCTTCTCCTCCATCGGCAGCGCGAAGAAGTCGCGCCAAGCGTTCCGCGCCGCCGCAGCGCTCCCGATGCCGTGGTTCACCAACTGGAAGAAGCCCCAGTCCTGGCACGCCGCTCGCACTGCCTCCGTCGCACCTCCTGCCGCCAGCGAGGAGAAATCGATCACCGGAACACCATTCGCGAGCCCAGCCGCGGTGGCAGTCAAGTCGGGCCGCTCGGAGGGCGGCTTGACGTACCGGTCGGGGATAGTGTCCCCGCCGGCGAGGGTTTGGACCCGGACGACGGGCTCCGGCCACTCCACCATCGTCTCCATGGCTCGGTTCTGGCAGCGTTTGCATGGGGGCGCCGCCGAAACTTATAGGCAGCAAAATACTATGGAAACTTGCATGCACCCCCTCAATTTATCTTATACATCAAAATCATCATATATAAGTATGTCTCTTTATTTAAAAATAAATAAATTTCAATAATTTAATAGCACATATATTATAATTTAAAGTATTTATAATAAATTTAATAGTACCTACAATATAAATAGATACTATAATAATTTACTTGGAAGGAAAAGGAGGGAAGGGAAGATGAGAAGGAGAGAAAGAACACGAGGAAAATGTGGAGGGGAAAAGGAACAGCTGGAGAGTTGACTTAGGAAGTAGGAAGGGAAAGACTGACTACTCCTGTTTACCATATTGTCACGTGGAACATGGAAGTGCACCTGCTGGTGGCCTGGTGTCCACTGCTCTCTACCTTCTCTAATTCTAGCAAGTACTCTACTTGGTAACATTGTTTACCTTCATTTAGTTCTAGTTGTCTTCTTTGATCATCGGGTTTCACTAGGTATTCGTCATTTGATCCACTCTTTCAGCTCAGCCTAGTGCACATAAGGGTGAACAAAACTTCATTTAACTGAACTGAATTAATTTAGAGATTCAATTCAATTTATTCAAAAGAATATTTTTTTTTAAAGTATTGATTATTTGAATTAATAAAATTCGATTCAGTTAATAAAAAAAAATTGTTCGATTTTGAACAATTCAATTCTGATTCAGTTTAACCGAATGCTCGTCGCACTAGTGTAGGCTATAGAATTGTGGCCGCACTAGCGTAGAAAAACACTCTCTAATTCCACGTTTTGTTTGTGCTCAAGAGCTACAAGCTAAAGTTCCAAACCTAGCAACGCCAAATTCCACATTGCACATCAGCATCAGCTTTATTTATGAAATCGGCCAGATGATTACATGATATAAAGGGGATCACAAGTCGATCTCAAGATAATCTGAACACGTAGCATCTCATCTTCTTAGCTCTTGCACATACTTATATAAACTCCAACAAACCGTTAGATACCAGGCCAGGGAAGGGATTCCCAGCTCTAGTACTCTGACGCTTGAGTCAGTAGGGTAATCTCGGAGAGAATAAAAACTGTAGATGAACAGTAAAATAGATGCACGCGTGTACCTCCGTCGAAAACCAAAGACTCCTATTTATAATGGGGACTTATCCTTTGACACGCATATTGATGCGTTATTCGTTAAGGGTGAGCCACCTCTAACACTCTAATACCTTACCTTATTTAGGCATACCGTTTTTTACTAGTGTCAGGGATGTGAGCTTCGATCGTATGTTCCATGCGGCCCACTCCTTGCTTCTTCTGACACTCTGACAATGGACTCGCTACGTGCTAAAAGGGTAAGTGGAGCGTTATCCCTGGGAATGTACCATCCATTCGAGCGAAGCTCCGGACCGTACCGTTGCCTACTCAAGGAGGACAAGTGCGGAGGCCAACTGACCGGGTCGTCCGCTCGGTCGAGCAAAATGCACTTGGGTTATTCTGAGATGACTGACATGCTCCTGTGGCCGTCCGACTGGCCGAGCCAACGGGCCGGGCGGCTCTGCTAATCCTTACTGTTGTGTTGGTTGCACTGACCGGACTCACGGGTCAAGCAATCTGACAGACCCACATCAGCCGCTATACTAATCTCTGTATTGGTCGCTCTGATGACTGTACCCAGATTATGTGGAACCCTCTTGGTCTCACCGCATCTGTTTCTTCAAACTCAGTTTAATTACAAGTTCAATCACTGAATGAGCAATGTTAGAATAATTTCACATCCAATATGTTTGACAAAGATATGAATAAATAACTCGAAAGACTCGACTGATTCTCACTGGCTAAAGAGGCCAATTCACATATAGGCTCCTAGGATGTGTTGATTAGGATAAATTGGAAGTAGGATTAATAATTACTTCTCATGCCGATGTATTAACAAATAACATATTAATAACTTTCTAAAAATATAATTCCAATCCTATCACCCCTATCAAACATAGCCATAAACTACTACTATTTACTGATCATTTAGATTGACTTTTAGAGCAATCGCATACGAACAACAAAGTATCATTTAGATTGACTTTTACTAATCATAAACTACTACTATTTACTGATGGAAGAACACTGATTCCGTACACTAATAATATGATCAAGAAAAGCTACAATTGGATATGACTTTTGCTACCCACTGACGGGTCCAACTAATGCTCTCATATTCCTAATAAACTGAATCCATATCACAAAAAAATAGTAGTCAGATCGTTCACACATGACCGAAAAAAGAACATGAGTTTATTGTGTTCTATTTCTCTAATTTACTTCCTATATATGATTAAAAAAATGAAAATAAGTTAAGGAGCGGAAAACATATATGCGTCACGAAGCTCGGGCATTCTTTATGCCTCAGTAATCCACCGGATACACATATATCTGCTTGACGCTTAACCTTTTTGTGCTCATAGGGTAAGCAAACCTCTTCCCAGCCGTAGTCGAGGACCCGTGAAGGCTATAATCTGGCAAGGGTATTTCGCTCGTGAAACTTCACTAGCACAACATGGGAACACAAATACACAATGATCCTGCAAATTGCACACTAAATAAGCAAAGAATATGATGTTTGTCTGAAGTCTATCGAAACATGTTTCACCTATCAAATTTCGGTGGGATGGTCAGTAGAGAAAATGAAATCAAATGTTGTATAAAATATAAATATTAGGTGAATTTATTATAATTTAAAAAGGGAATAAATAAATGAATGAATAGCTTGAGCTGCTTAGTAGGGAGTTGAGTAGGCATTGAAGAAATGAGGAAGGTGTGTTCTCCTTTACATTTTTTAATACTATGCGCTTGCTGAAAAAGATCAACAGATGAAATGAATATCTTCAACTCTGTTTGAATGAGAGAACAAACCCAATGCACAAACAGAAAATAAATTAAAAAAAATGAAGAGAAGCTTAGATCTTAAAAAAAGTATTCATTATAGATAGACATATTTCAGGTTAAAATTGAGCTGCTTTGAATGAGAGTAGTTTTTATTCAGCTCAAATCAAATGGCAATATATTTAATTAAACTAAGATTTTTTTATTTGCATTTCCTACCCTTTAGAAAACAAGACATGATAAAGGTAATACATTGTAGTCGCCTCAAGAGGACCCTAAGCTCAATGATAGATTACCATCGAGCATCTGCACATTGCTCTTGATCGACTCCTTGTGATTTCAAATCTCTCCAACTCACAATTAGAGGTGTCATTGAGTAGTGCGTAAGCTAGGCTGTGACTGAGTCTGAGACGGCTATGTTTGGTCAAGTTCAACTTGGCCCACCAATAGCCAACAAGTCAAGGATATATTAAATAAAAAGAATAAGAAGAACACATGAGACACAATTTAGAGTAAAAGTTTCTAAAATATTAAAACAAGAATTTAATAAATATTTTCCAAAAAATTCAACTCTATTAGTAAGATTCTGTTAAGAGAGTTTATTTTTTCAAAAAATAAAATAAAATAAAATTGGACATAGATCTTAAGAACCAGAATATGGCCTTAACAAGTTCAAATACAAAATAAAACATCATTATATCTGTTAAATAAAAATAAAAGATATATCTTGGTGGATGACATACCTAGTCTTATGTCTATATTTTAGATAAAATTAACGATTTAGATATAATTAGTTATCTTTAAAGATTTAAGTTAAGTCTAAATACATGCATCAACAAACACCAAATTGTCAAATTGTCAATTTTTACAGACACCAAAAAGACAGATGGAATACTCCATTGAACATCAACATATATTGTCTTAGAAAAGAAGTATAAAGTCTTGGTAACATTACATAAAATTTAGTTCAAGAAGTTGATGGAAGACACTTCTTTATCATTGAAGATAGTTTGAGTAATTCGAAACAATTTGTGGTTAAGAAAAGCTGCTTATTTATATGACAGGTATTAAGACTCAGTCACTCAAACATGATTCTCTATTAGTACAACACTTTTGATTACCACTAAAGGTAGACCCTTACTTCAACTACATGGTTCACTTTTCCTCTTCTTGCTGAGGCAGTGGAACGTATGTTTGCAACATAGTTGTATTTCATAGGGATCAAGCACATAGAATCAAGTGACTTGACAACAGTTGACTGTGCGATCTCAATTATCCCCTCATGGCATGCGAATTACTCACCATGCAAGTGTTGACACAACCGGTCAGTGTAACAAACATCACTCAACTCGGGCTTTGCTTGCCCACACTTGTAGAAACAGGAGTAACGAGTTCAAGAGTGATTCATACTAGAACTCCGTCAAGCGCACTAGGAGATGCAAGGGGTTTAGACATGAGACGGTTGTTGTCTCCTTGGGCACTAGTGTTAGAGCATCAAACAAGCAAAGGCTGGTCAATTTCTACCTCTCGCAAGCTACCTTAGTATGAAAAATTCGACATTGCAGTGGGTTGTAGGCTGCCCATAGGCACTCACTGAGCACCGATGAAGAGGCTTGTCACTTTGACCTCCACAAGAAGCAGCGTGCAATGCAAAAACTGAAGAGGAGGGGGATCATTGGGGGTATAGAGGTGTTGCATACATGGAAAAGTTGCCCTACTTCTATGGGTCGCGGCCGGTAATGGTGGGAGTCTCTGCCATTCCCTGTCTCAAGCATGAAAAACCAAAGAACAAGCATTCAATTGTGCAAGATGGTCACACACACTACAATAAGGAAACTAAGTTTCCAGAGCAAGAGCAGGCCATGAACGAGTAATGCAGAATCAAGGTTGTGTAATGCAAGCAACATCGAGATCAAATGACATTGTGTGCGATTTAGTGCATGCAAAGAGAGAAATCCTAGGGTAAAATACAGATTGGATTGCGCTTTTGATCAAATTCTAAAACTACTACGATTGCTAATCGAAATAGTCGACAGTTTACATCATCTGCATTTTCAAAAAAAAAATATACCCGATGCAGCTTCACTCAAACAACTTATGTGCACGGGGGCATGAATCAATAATATCAATCATTCTTAGGGAGCAATGGAGGAACTCGAGAACTTTCAACTAGAATAAAACTTAGGGTTACCTTCAACCACCAATTCGACGAAGATCTCTTCACTTTCCTGCATCGAATAAGACAAAACCCTCCATCCTCGCGTTAGTTCGAGGTCGCCTTGATCTGCCTCCGCCGTTCTCCGCCATCTCCTCCTCCCCTTTTCGGCGATGCGAAATGACCGGAGCGCGAGTCGCAGCACGAGTCGCGTCCTTCTGAACGAGCGTCGTTCGTGCCCTCCGATATCATCTTCTCTACATCCAATCATACCCAGTGGGTCCCGTACGATATATGAGCTCCAGAGGCAGCCACGTCGGAAGGTAATCCATGGAAGTTTCTTTCAGGCGACGTTCCAAAATAGTAATCCTCCTCAAACCCACGATTTACGACACACGTACGAGTTGCGCCGCGATTAAGTCGCGAGTTCGGATCCAACACAGGACACGAACCTCGTCTTCCTTCCTCCGACCTCACCGTCTCTTCTTCCCTTCCTGCCCTCCTCCTCCTCATATTCTCTTCATCTACCTCCATCTCCACCACTAATCGGAAGCTCCTCCGTGCTCCCCGCCTCTCCGGCGCTCTTCCCCCTCCGCATCACGCACCCCTCCTCCGTCTCTCGTTGGAAGAAGCCGCTGGCGTCACCTCCTCCCGCCTCCCTTGTTCCTGACATCAATTTCAACTTCTGTTAAGGTAAAAACGCCA
This sequence comes from Kaempferia galanga, assembly GCA_037974795.1. Taxonomy (NCBI): domain Eukaryota; kingdom Viridiplantae; phylum Streptophyta; class Magnoliopsida; order Zingiberales; family Zingiberaceae; genus Kaempferia; species Kaempferia galanga. Next base: position 6,631 of record JBBPFP010935809.1, on the reverse strand, counting down.
TTTATTTAAGTAAACTGTGGATAACGCTTTATAGTGGTTTCGCAATTAGGGTTTTGCTGTGCTCGTTCTTTCCTACCAATTAGGGTTTCCTCAGAAGTGCAACATTTGATCCCCCATGTTCTTCTTCCAATTGGTTCGTGAGATACTTGCAGGAAATGGAAGATGAGATGGAAGAGCCTACGCCTCCAAAGGAGAGCATAAACATAGGAATGGTCAAGCTAGATGACACCCCGAAAGTGAAGGATGCAGTCGATCCTCCCTCTGCCGGAATGATATTCAAGTCCATAGATGAATTGTATGAGTACTACAAAACCTACGGCAATCAAGAAGGTTTTCCCGTGTTCAAGAAGTCGACAAAGAACGACAAGCAGGGGAGGTTGCATTTTGTCACACTCTCATGCGGTCGCGGTGGGAAGTCGAGATGTAAGCGTGAGAAGTTGGTGAATCCAATCTTGACGATGAAGATAGAGTGCAATGCTAAGCTCAATGCGAGAGTATACGATGATGGGGTTGCAAGAGTTACTTCTGTTTTCCTTGACCATAACCATGAGCTGAGTCCAACTAGAGTTCGGTATCTTCCACGCCGGAGGAGTGTTACTACTAGTATCAAGCGGCGACGAGAGAAAGTCGATGAAGTTGGAGTTGATGTGGTAAAGCCTCTTGCTTCTTCTTCTTCGATCGAATATGGAGGACAAGAAGATGAACCTTCCTTGGAGAAGGTGTGCCAGAACTACATTAGCAACATTGACAAAGAAAGGAAGTTGTGCCTAGATGTTGGAGATGCTGGAGCAGTTTGCAACTATTTCAATCGAATGCAAGAGCAGAATTCGAATTTCTATCACTCGGTAGACTTCAATGAGGAGGGCCGCATCAGAAATATCTTCTGGGCAGATGAGAGAAGTCGAATAGCATACCAGTCATTCAACGATGTTGTTACTTTTGATTCCACACACTTGACAAATAAATATGATATGCCGCTTGTTACCTTTGTTGGAATGAACCATCACGGCCAACCGATACTCTTTAGTTGCGGGTTAGTATCAGGTGAGGATGCTGAAACATTCGTCTGGTTGTTCATGCAGTTGCTTGCTTGCATGTGTGGCAATGCACCGAGTGCTATAATTACCGATCAAGATATAGCCATTCAAAAGGCAGTTGAGATTGTTTTCCCAGAGACACGGCACGGATGGTGTTTAGGGCATATAATCAAGAAAATTCCCGGGAAATTGAGTTGCCATTCGAACTACGAACCATTGAGTACAAATTTGATGCAGGTAGTATATGATTCAATGCACAAAGAACAGTTTGATTTCAGTTGGGGTCAAATGATTCAGAAGTATGGTCTCGAGAGCAATCCATGGTTGAGTTCATTATATGACAACCGACATCAGTGGGTTCCGGTATATGTAAAAGACAGTTTTTGGGCAGGGATGTCTGCAGTGGAGAGAAATGAGAGTGTTCATGCATTCTTCGAAGGGTACGCGAACTCTAAAACAACACTGAAGCAGTTTCTGGATCGCTACGACAAAGCATTGAGGGTTAGAGTCGAGAAAGAATTACATGAAGATTTGAACTCTTTCAACTATTGCTGCCCTTGTGTAAGTCACTACAATATCGAGAAGCAATATCAGCAAGCATACACCAATAGTAAATTTAAGGAAACCCAAGAGGAGTTCAAGGGGAAAATGTTTTGTTACGTTCACTCCGTCAAAGAGGAAGATGTTTTCGGCGTGTACGAAGTCATAGAAGACATGGTGGTAGAGAATGGCTTGAGTAACCAAAAGGTGGTTTTTACTGTGTACTTCAAGCAGGCGGAGTTCGATATCAGATGCAGTTGTCGTTTGTTTGAGTTTCGAGGAATTTTGTGTCGACATATCATCACGTTACTCACGATGAAAGGGGTTTATTCGGTACCGTATAAGTACATTCTTCCAAGATGGAGGAAGGACTTGCGAAGGGAGCACACGAAAGTTAAGGTCAGCTATAACAATTGGAACATAACTCCGCAGATGCAGCGATACGATTTAATATCGAAGAAGTCTCTCATCTTTGCAGACTTTGGAAGCACATCTGAAGAGAACACACAAATAGCAGTGGATTTCATCGAACAGTTCAGGCAAAAGTTTCATATCACCGACCCAATGGCTGTTACTACTCAACCTTTTCAGTGATCCATAGAACATGTACCTGAAGCTCGACTTTCAACGAGAGTGCAGGACCGTATAGTCGCACTGAAACGAAGCGTTGGTGTTTACTATGGTTCATTCTTACGCGTAGGCATTGTGTTCCTAGCGTTACGAAGGTAGTTGTAGATTGTTGCAATGATTATTGTATTCCGAGATACTTTGCCTGCTGCGGCCATCTGCCGCAAGAGATGTGTCGTTTGATGTTTATACTTTGATAAACAATATGCCATGATTCATGTTTACGAGCGCGACTTTGATTCGTGTAGATTCCTTTATGCAACTTTATCGTCAGTGTGATGACCTAATTGCAGTGTTAAAGGCGATGTGCTCGTCTCTAACATTTCCGCCAACCCGATCCCAAACTAACGCAAAGGAGGTAAATTAGACACAACACACTTGGAAGGTTTTTTATTCGGCTTCACCGACCTAATTGCACGAAGTGTGTATGTGTATTGAAATCTTTCGAGGAAAGGTTCAGTGTTTGTTTGCGTTGCTTGTGGCGACCCTCCCACCCTCGCCTTCTTGTGAATCATTTTGAGGGGGTAAAAGAATAGAAAATTTAAAATGAGGGCGTGATTGAGATTTAGGTGCACTTTGCAAACTTTGTATAAATTTGGTTGCATAAAATAATATGCGACGTGGCAGTCTAGGCGAATGACACGTGCGTACCTCCATCTGCTACCGGTTTGCCCGGCGGCAACATCGCCGTCGTTTTCTCGCCCTCGCCTAATCCTCGCCGCCCATTTCACGGCCGCACTTGGCCTCTCTCACCACCACTGCCGCCTCGATGTTGCTGTTGCATTCCTCTCCACGCCTACTCTTCGCCTCCGCCGACGCCGCTCTCGCCGTCGTCGATGCGGTCGCTCTCCCTGACGACTTCGAGTCGATCCCACTCCGGCGAGTGGATCTCCATCCTCCTCTGTCCGTAGCTACCACGTGCACGCGACCTCACTGCGAAATCAAGCCAACAGCTGTCGAGAGTCAAATCATGGCTCACGAATCGTAAAGTCCAGCTGTGGTCTTCTTCCTCGTCCATCATCAGCCTCCTCGTGATAACACCTAAATTAATTAGGTCGGCCAGCGCATGTTCCCACGTCCGCCGCCGTCGTCTCCGCCGCGCAACCCACTCGGTTATTCCTGCGCCGCCCAACTCCAATCTTCCATCTGCCAACGCCTCCTTAAAAGCCCAACGCGGCTTCGCCTTTATCGACAGCTCTCCCGCATCATCGACCACCTCCGCCAATGGCTTTCGGCGGCGACTTCGAAAGACAGCAAACCCCGGCCGCGAGCGCGTCCGAGTCCCTCGTATCCCCTCGATTCGTCTCCTACTGGTTAGGAATTCACCCACAGATCATCCATTTTCGTCACTTTTCGATCGAAAAGGTGCTTTTTTACTGATAAATTCGTTGCCTTGTGTTGTTTTTGAACGCAGCTGTGGCTCTTGTGGCTACGAACTGAACCTGAGCTCTGCCGATCGGTACATGATCAATATCGGCGCCAAGTACAGGAAATCCATCAAGAAGGGGATCGTTTCTTTCGTGTCCGTAGACGAGAGCCGGTTTTCTCAAGTCGAGGAGCTTCATTGCCGGCCGTACTTCGAGTCTTGGCAGTCCTGGGGATTGATGAGGCGGAGGACCAAATTGTTCTGCCGAAACTGTCGGAATTTCGTCGGCGTTGGTCACGAGGACGGTGCCTCTTCTCCGGTTGGCTCTGATAGCTCTAGCTCCGGCTCTGGAAACGGGGAGGCCGCGTTGAAGAAATATGACATCAAGATTAAGGCTCTGCAGCCATTGTCTTAGGACAATTGAGGTATTCCTCTCTCCTTTTGATGTTCATCAGCTTCTAGACATTCTTCCTGATCAAATGCATATTTGAGATGAAAGAAGTTGGTTTGTAATGCACTGGTTGAATATGTTTGGACCAGGATTGTTCTTTTGATTTGTTTTCAATGTTTTATCTCTGATTCAGAGATCAAATGTACAAAGTTTTGATTGCAGTTGGCATATGTAGATATCATTCCATTGTGCGTGCGAAGGAGATACCTATGAATGAAATATGTTGTGTTCTATTGATTGGCAAGTCAGACACAGTATACTACTCTTGCATAGCTATAGATATATCAATTCAGACCAAGTTAAAACCAAATTTAAACCTTTAATTTCTCGTTTGGAAGTTCGTATCTACCAATAACTTGTGCTGTCTCATTGCATATGAATTGCCCTAAGAATACAAGGTGGAAAACAAAATGAGTTTGAGGAATCTATGATTTGCTCAATGCCTTTTTAAGTTCAATATACAGATAAACTTCCAAAATATATTAAAGTTTGTTTTCTTGGTATTCTTGCTAGTTTTAGTTGGGTTTCGTTTTGATATGAAAATTAGTAATCTAAAATTTTGGTTTGGTTTGAAACAGCGAACTGGACAATACCTATCCTAATGAAATTTCATAATAAACTATGTTTGGCTAGGGAGATTGTCTTCGAACATTCCTCGCCATTAGTGACTAGCTGTTGAACCGAGAGAAGCAGAGTGCTACTTTGGTGTAGACTTTTTGGTAGCAATTGTCAATGAACAGCAACATTTCAGCTTAAACCCTGCAAACTAGCTAGCTTTCTTGATAATATTGTCAACTATACTTGCAAATTCCTACCATTTTTTGTTAGGTATCATTAGTTTCGGTGTTCATGGAACATGCCGGTTTTATGAAAATAGTGTTCTATTTAGTTGTAGTGATTGCTTCATGTTTAAGCAAGCTCCACATCTAACTCCTTTTTCAATTTGTACTTTCTGCAAAATGGTGGGTAAGCTGGTAAGGCAGAGATCTCCCTGAAATTGCCTATGGTTGCTGCTTAAGAACATAATTATGATTTCGAAAAGTGTTCCGAAGTTATAGGTAAATAGATGATACATCAAATTATAGCTATATTATTTTCTTGTTATCCCAGTATAGTTGTGTTCTTCTCGATATTCACTTCTTTTGGGAAATCTTGTGGTATACTAGGAAATCTTTGGAAGTGAAATTTCCCTCTTTTGGATGATTTATGTATATACGATATTAAAATTCGATTCATGTTTATTAGTTGGAGCTTCTGAACAAGAATAAGATGCTGCCACTTTCTTTATATTCAAAGCTGACATATGAATGAAACAACATGACCAAATCCAAAAGAAGCCATAACACATACTAAACAAATTCAATCCTCCACATTCAAGTAAACATCGATTTAACTCATTCAAAAAATATCGAGGATTCTCAGAGCCTCCACATGAGGAAGATAGATCCAGCTAACGATAAGATGGCACCTGATGTTCCCCAATTCAAGTCCACAGCAGCAGATGCATCGGCACCCAAAGGGCTTTCGGCAATTGAACTTCGCTTCTTTTTTGACTTGACTGGTGCAGGTGCAGCGGCAGGAGCTGGCGGTCCAAAGATTTCTATCGGGAGGAGCACGTCGTCAACCTCGTACACGACTAGCTGGTCATCCGAGTAGACGGTGTGTGCAATCGTGGTTTTGATGATTCCTGTTGATATATTCACCTGGTCTCCAATGGTTGTCACATTCAATGGATACCTACCATTGTTAACATCACCTGCCTGTGTTCTCACAGGGTTGCTTATCGTTTGGAACTGAGCTAGCGAGACGAGGTAAGGAAGCTCATGGAATTGGATCAATGCAACTTGCTGCTGATCCGTGAGGGAGTTTATTGTACCTGGAGGGAGGCTGGAGAAAGCATGGTCATTGGGTGCAAATATCGTTATGCCATTGATGGAGTTGTTCAGCTGGTTGGTTATCTGATCACCTACGTGTGTGCTCCTGAGTAGGCGCATGAATGTCCCAAACTGTCCTGCCTTCTCGAAAATGGCAGTGATGTTTGGAGGACCTGCTGGACCCGGAGCTTCTGCTACCTGAGCTAAACTTTCAGTGACCAGTCGAGCAGCTACAAAAAGAATGGCGCAGATTCTGAAGCCTTGCATGTCGTCGGTCTCTTCTTCTGCTTCCACAATTTTGGTTACTTGTGCATTGTTGCTCGGAGCGAGAAGGGGGAGTTTTATACTAGTGGTAAAGTGAGGAGAATGAATGTGGCGGGTCATGCGGTTTTGTCTCGCACCAACTCGATACGACTCTCCAGCTATTTTGCTCTTAAAAGGCTTCATGCAATCATACATTTCGCTAAGCTCGGTTGGAGTTAGAACCAAGCTATCGAGAGATCGAAGTGTCTATCGCAGCTGTAAAATAATTTTCAGGTAGTGAAAGGTGCCTGCCTTATTGTTTGAGCAAAACCGTAAGGGTCTGATGTTACACTGCACTTCCTAAATGCGTTTTCTCAGGTTGTGGAGTGACATGGTGATCGAAGATCTTTCACAAATTTTGCTTCGATCTCGTTGCGGCAAAAGGTGGAATCCGCCACCCCAGCGGCCCCCTGAGCCCGGCCCCACAAGTTAT